>VZTV01092059.1:5800-43369 GCA_013400875.1 Anhinga rufa | reverse complement strand
GGGGAAAGAAGATTTAGTTGTGCACAGGAGCAAAGGACCGGATGCCTGTAAAAATACATCTAGATTCACAAACAGCTTCTCTGGCACCTCTTCCTACCTAGTCTGGTTTTGATGAGTTTTCTCATATCTGTTGGGTCTTCACAACTTCACGCAGGGATGTAATTTCTGTAAACAAGTGGGTCAGAGTGCCCAGATGAGCCTTTTAGATATCTCATTGAATGTAATGAACCAGCTTCAACTGAAATTACAATTAATGACAAATAAGATTTTTAAGACAGCAAGAGTCCTTTAAGACAAAATAATTTTGGGCCACCTTCTGAATATAAATTTTTAATCTTGGCTGCAAATATCCAATCATACATAAGACAGTCTTCTTTAATCAGGATTGTGGAGGAGTCATAATTAACCTGGAACATGCAGAGAAAGAAAAATTCCTCTGTCACTTCAGAGAACTTGTACAGCCGAGATCAGAAGCAGCAATATAAAGTAGTCACAGACTATTTCAATCTCATCAGTTTCCTCTATCTATTAATTATTTTATGAGTTTAAAATGGACTGAACACTGGGGATGCCTGAACAACACATCTTCACGTCATTCTTTTTTTTTCCCCAGGATATGTAGCAGAGACTCCACAAACTATGCACATAATTACAATATATGAAAGCAATTCCTTCTAATATGTGTTCTTTGCCTGAAAGCATTTGTGTATAATTTCTTGTTAGTTAATCATTGGCGAGTAAATAAGCCTAGGATTATGACTGCAGCACTTAGGAGCAACCTGATCTTTTCACTTTGGTGGCCAGTAGAGGTGGATACTTGAACAATGAGCAGTTTTCCTCCAACACTAACGCATATACAACAATTGCATGGTTTGAAGCAGATCAGTATAATCCAAGGAGAGCATGTGCATGGATGGAGAAGCAGGAATAGTGTTAAAAGTTCAACACCTGCACACCACCTCCTACGGAGCAAAGTCTAGTCTGAAACAAAGCAACTTTCCACCCGCCTGATTCCTTCTATAGCAGGCGGCTCCGTTCCATGCTTAAGGAATCAAATTTAAAAAGACAAAGGAAAATGCAAGAAGCATCTACATGTTTCATTTATGTGCTTGCACTAGAAGCATGGGATATAACAGCATCTGTTGATTCACAGTGAAGCCTCAGGTGTATGCAGGGGCATTAGTTGTGCCTGCTCTGTCATTGGAGATAGTTTATATGGATGTCAAGCTTTTGCTGAGCACCAGGCTCTGCTTCAGAGATTTTACAGATCATTTTTAGCCCCGGGGCATCTGGAAGTAACAGAGCATGCTGTGGATCTTAGAGTCACAGAGCAGAGTCCCACACCACGCATGCTAGCAATAGCTGAAGCAGTGACTTACTTTTCATCATAGTGACTTTACTCCTGGCTTCTCGGGAACACCAGGAGGAAGCTGTGTCACTCAGCTCTGTTGATTTGATTTACTGGGCCAAACTCACAATCAGGGTAGTTCCACTGCAATGACCAATGTTCCAGCTGGGATTAACATGAATTAGTTTAGATTTGAGCCTTTATATTTAAAATATTTTCTGCATTTTCAGTAATAAGTAACAGAGACTCAGAATGGAAAAGGGGCTGTAGTTCAACACCGCACAACATTTTTGACAACAGCGCTGCTAACACGAACAAGCAGATGGTACCAACAATGATGCGCTGAAGTTACATAATATATTTTCAAAGGTCTTTAGGCACATAAAGATTTGTGTAGTACACGATGCTTGGGAAGAGGTAGGGGAGATTTTACTGATGGCAGAAAATGAAGAAAAGAGAATGTTAAAATGGCTGAACCAGGGACAAATTAAAAGTTCGTTATGGTTTGCTAAACTTCCATGGTTATTTAATAGCACTAACAACCTAACAACAATAACAAACTGGCAAAGATAAACCTTCCCTCGCTTAGCCGCAGAATTAAAAGGAAGATCATAATCCATCCTTTGTATGGGCACTATAGATGCTAATCCAGCTCAAAGAAATCAAATCCTGTGATTCAAAGATGGGCACACTTACAGCCACACTGAACTCCTGATGATAATCCTCTTTACAAAAAGAGATTTTGCTCCAAGCAATTTACACCAAATATAAACGTTGTTGCTAGCAGCCTGAAGGTTAAATCACTTTTCTCCAGCTAATATAATTAAAATCATTTTTTTTGTTTGCCAATAGTACCAACTCAATTCCGTAACAGCATACCAAAGTAGCAACAAGCAAGGAAAAAACTCTCATTGCTCCCGGAAACCCTTCATGACTTGAAAAATGACACCAGTTTTGCAATCCATTCCAATTTGTAACAGTTAAATCTAAAGAGACAGCGCAGTGTGACAGTATAATTAAGAGCTAGAGTCAACGAACAGTGTGCAGAGCTGGATCCTGTGAACTGCTGAACGTTATATGACGTGCAGACAGAAGCTCTCGATCCTTTGGAAACCACGGGGAGTTGTGGCTTCTGGGCTAGAGATCTGCCAACAGAACAAGACCCAGATGTAGGGCAAACGTGTGAATTACAAGATGTGGTCATTGCCTAAGCATTACCTGTACAGCTTCACAGATCAGCTGGCTCTCCTACGTAATTCAAACTGTTCGACCGCTGTTAAGAATTAGAGGAGAATGAACGAAGCGTAAGGGCCACTAATGTAACGAAACCCAGGAGCAGCCTGTTGATATTTCAGTGAAACCTGTTAGTCTCTCTCACTCTCACTACGCTCCCTCTAAAACTGATGAAAACAAGCCTATAAGCATTTTAGAGCTAAGATGGGGCAATTGTGCTAAGGACATACCTACATATGTGGTACGGGATTTTAATGAACAAATATTTCTCAGTAGCTCAAATATGGACTGGTTCTGCCTTACCCCTGTTTAGTTAGCCCACTGGTAAGAACAGCAGCTCCCAGAGACATCAAAGGAGCAGCTTCTGCAGGCTCCTTTCTGTGTCACACAGGCCAGCATCTGTACCCACTCTCCCTATTTTTTTAGCAGAGCTCACTTAGAGCTAGTCATTGCAAAGCCATTGAGCAGGTTACAGGATCAAAGCTTAGGTGCTGTGCATCAGGACTGGAAGAGAGTTTTTGCTCTGCCTCAGCATAATTAAACACAGACATCCTACATCAGAGCATTTCTGCAGGCAACCATTCCCCTTCTCTTTCCACCAGCTCACTCTTCACAGCCATTGTCACCTTGCTCTTTCTCCTTTAGCTGTGACTGGGATCTCTACAACCAGCAATCCTCTCCCAAACCCCTGAATCAAAACCCTTGTCATACCCACTACACACCAAACACACTGCATCTTAGCATAGCAGAAGGGAGGTCTCTCCGTGACTAAGCCAAAGGTCTGTGAATGTCTCTGTGATATCAGGGGCATTTGGCACATTTATTTTCTTTTACGGATCTCAGCTGATAAATTTATATGAGCATCCATCATGTCTTAGCACAGTATTCAAAGATTTTCTGTCCTTTTCCACCACTTGTTCTTGCCCCTTGTCAAAAATAGCAGCACATTTGTGGGAAAAGTTGGATTTGGAGACACCAAGTAGGGTGGGAGTGTTGATCTGCTTGAGGGTAGGAAGGCTCCACAGAGGGACCTGCACAGGCTGGATCGATGGGCCGAGGCCAATTGTATGAGACTCAACAAGGCTCAGTGCCGGGTCCTGCACTGGGGTCACAACAACCCCATGCAACGCTACAGGCTTGGGGAAGAGTGGCTGGAAAGCTGCCTGGTGGAGAAGGACTTGGGGGTGCTGGTTGACAGCTGGATGAACATGAGCCAGCAGTGTGCCCAGGTGGCCAAGGGGGCCAGCAGCATCCTGGCTTGTATCAGGGATAGTGTGGGCAGCAGGAGCAGGGCAGGGATGGTGCCCCTGTGCTCGGCACCGGTGAGGCCGCACCGTGAATCCTGGGGTCAGTTTTGGTCCCCTCAGGACAAGAAGGACATTGAGGTGCTGGAGCGTGTCCAGAGAAGGGCAATAGAGCTGATGAAGGGTCTGGAGAACAAGTCTCATGAGGAGCAGCTGAGGGAACTGGGGGTGTTTAGTCTAGAGAAGTGGAAGCTGAGGGGCAACCTTATCGCTCTCTACAACTACCTGAAAGGAGGCTGTAGCGAGGTGGGGCTTGGTCTCTTCTCCCAAGTAACAAGTGATAGGTTGAGAGGAAATGGCCTCAAGTTGTGCCAGGGGAGGTTTAGATTGGATACTGTGAAAAATTTCTTCACCAAAAGGGTTGTCAAGCATTGGAACAGGCTGCCCGGAGAGGTGGTGGAGTCACCATCCCTGGAGGTATTAAAAAGACGTGTAGATGGCGGGCTTAGGGACATGGTTTAGTGGTGGACTTGACAGTGTTAGGTAACGGTTGGACTTGATGATCTTAAAGGTCTTTTCCAACTTAAATGATTCTATGATTATGTGATTGATCCAGTTTAAGAATACCTACATACAATTTGACGGTAACAGGAGGCTGAAGTGTTTTGGTGTTTTTTTCAAGCAAACTTTTGGACCAGTCCCACTAGCACGGCTGCTGTGAAGACCAGCAGCAGCAGGACTGCTACCTCCCCTCCGATTTCTAAATTCCAGCACTCATGGAAAACCATCCCTTAGTGGCCCCAAAATAGACTGGGTAACTAAACCCGAAAGTATTTAAAAACTGTCTGCATTTCTGTAACCAGTGAAAAAAAGGTAGTGAATGATAGTAGCAATGCAAATATTCATGTGATTACAGCAACCATGTTCCGCAACAAGGCACTGTCACGACATAAAGAACAGTCTTCACTCAAGATTTTGAGTGAGCAGCGATATTGATCCACGTAGAGCATTGTCTAGTAAGTATATCTATGTCATATAATGATGGAGAGATTACCTTCTTGCAGGATTCCCCCTTTACCCTTAATTATCCCTCTTCTACTGTCACTCCATCAAGCTCTCTTGCCACGTAAATACATGAGCACAATGCTTAAAAGTCTTAATGAAATCAAATGGAACTGCATTTAAATGTTTTCATAACAAAACCTAAAAAATGCAGAAAACAACAAAAGAAGAAACTGAGTACAATGTACCAGGAACGTGGTCAAAGTGATGACCCTCAAATAACTATGTTTTTAAAAAATGAACACTTGTCTAAGCCATGCTACTTTCCTACTGTTACAACTTTTTTTACAGCTATGTCCAGAAGAAGCTGCAAATAAAAAGATGAGTAGCTTTGTGCTCCTGTGCAGATTTATCAGAATACATTTTTTAAGTTCCCAAACAAATGCAAGATATTTAATAAATGACTGAATGATACTAACTGCAAAAAAAAAAACAAAAACAAAAAAAAAGCTGTAGGGGTTCAAACATACCCATATTTACCCTCTCCAGTTTCTGACGACCTCAGAGTCCCCCATTCAATTTGTCTGGATTTTCCAAAGCATACGGTCTTCTACTGAAAATTTTTCTTTAGTAATGTGTATGCACCTACTTTGTACATGCACACACGCATAGAAAATCATTTTTAGGTTGTAGACGCAACAATCTGTTAACTCCGTTTCTCCTTGAGTCGCAACCATTTTTGGGTCGTCCAGACCACGACTATCTTTCACCTGCTAGTGGCTACTGAATACCTCTTCTTGTAAACTTTTACAAGGTGTAACAGAACAAATATTCCTTTTCCTCCAACCCTCCGTAATGTCCAAATTTGCTAATACGTCCCTATAAGACAGAGGAAACTACTTATCAGTTGAGAAGCTCTTGACGTTGTCAGTGAAACCTCTTGATGAGCTTAGATAACACAGTTGCATGGTGTATGCTGTTTAATAGAAAAATGTGGTGACTATACTAGGGAGTCTAGCAGTCCTGTGACAGCAAGCTAAAATGAAATTTCACACTTTAGATCTCAGATCTAACAGAGTGGAAAAAATTACCTGCTGTGTTCGGCCTCAGATTTAATGTTAAATAAATAACTGTAATTATTTTTCTTTCTCATAGAAAGCTAAGCTCAGCTCTGAGCATTTTTATATTCAGGATTTATTAAGAAGCACAGCCTAGAACCCTACTCTTGCCTTGGACGGGGTTGAAAGACAAAAAATGCTTGGAACATTTCCCACCAAGAAGAGTCTTCTTAAAAGGATGACCAGATGAGTGTGAGAGCCTATACTATCAATTACATAGCAAAACATATATAAATATAGATATATGTTTCCAAAATCAAAGATTTAAGATACCATCAAGTCTTTTTATATTGAAACCTATAAGAGCATCATCAATGGAAATACCACAGTTTTGCCTGTACAACTTCTACCTCCTCACTGCATCAAAACTCAGATAGGCTAAATACAAACAAAAATCATTTATTGTTTTCATTTCTCCCACATTCCTCTATTGTTCACGCTTAGAGCATTTGATGGCACCTGGCAATCCATCAGACAACAGCAGCAGTCTCATTTGTTCTGTCTAGCTACTGAAATAGGACAGAAGCTATCCAGGCTTCTGCTGTGCAAAATTCTCCTGTCAAGTGAAGTTCGGCACAGACAGAGCAGGATCAAGCCCTTCAGGAACAGGGAAGAAAAGCAGCCAAAGCTTATTTTGTTCCAGGAACTCCACAGGGAATTTTACGCTGCTTAGTGCATGACGCTAGTTGGCTTATTCTGCAGCAAGCCAGAACACCAGCCGCAGTGACCAGCTCTCCAATAATCCCCTGCATCCCCTGTTTTGCTGAAGCCAGTTTTGGCACTACCTGAATCTAAACCACGATACGCTGACATATTTGCTGCCAACAACCTCGCACAGGCAGCATAATGGTGCATACTAAGGCAGCTAGAGCAGCAGAGCTGCAGCTCTTTCACAGTTTCGCAGGATGCTACCATGTCATGACTCTCACTGTGCAAATTTGATCGACTGACAAACGTCTTGTTCTCCCTTTGGAAATGCACAAAAACCACAGCAAGGAGGCACCAGCAAGCTGCTTCCTCCTACAAGGACCCACGCGTGAAGCATTGAGAGGTGGGCAATGGAAACACCAGTATGGGGCTTGCCTACTTCTGAAGAGAGGGCGAGGAAATGCAACAGCAAAAAAAAAATTTAGACTTTATATATATAATATAGAAAAAATATAAAGCATCCTAGTTCTTAAGACAGAAGGCATTTCAGAGAGATTCAGTGGTGTTTCTGCCTCCCATTACCCCTCACCAATCTGGGTAGCCTTTTCCCCTGCTTTGTCTGACTGTCCCTGTGGGGATGCACTCCTGACCTCTTTAATCCTTGATCTAGTGCTTCTAGCAAGACGAGAAGCATGGAGTTACAATGTACAGCTGATTGCCGCCGCTGCTGCTCCCAAGGTCGTAGGATAGCTTGGGGTCAGGGGATGAAAGCCTCAGAGGCTCCGAGTGCACAGCAAGACTACTAGTTTTGCCTCTCCCCCTTCTGACAGCAAATATCATCCTAAGAGTTTGGGAGGTTTTCTTCCTGGGATCAACAAACACGGTGTGTGGGCAGCATGAGCAAGAAGGCCTCCTTCTCTGGAAACCTGAACTGGGAATACAGAAGCAGCCCAGTTAAGCCAGAAGCTTCGCTAGCCATATGAAAACAAGCAGTGTGTATTAACAGGTAGCTCCAAGGTAGCTGCTAGGATTTTCAACAGAGTAAACCTGTGTTTGATTAAAGGGGAAAACTGAAGGAAATCCACTGAACATGGGTAGGCTGAGGGTGAACGTATCTTGGATGCTAACTGCTACCAACAGAAAGAGAACGATGAGACTGCAAAATGTAGCTTCTCTTACAAAAAAAAATAAATTTAAAAAAGCAAGAGATCAGCAAAGAGAAGACTTTGTAGGACTCTCTGTGATTGGTATCTGAGTCAGCCTGTTTATGGAGGTGCTCCCCATTCAGCTCCTACCAGTAAGCCTACATCTCACAACGAACCGAGTGTGCAAACCCAAGAGACCCCCTCACCAGGCTACGGCCAGAACTACCCACAGCAGCTTAAAACTTAGTTACATCTCTGAACACACTGACCCAAAGTATTCTCGGGTGAGACCCTAGTGATTATCAACGCTCATGACATGGAAACTGAACTCTTCCAAAAAACAGTTTCCGTAAGACTAAGAAGGGACCAATAGCTGAAAGAAATGAAAAACAACTTACAAGGGTCTCCTCACGTGCCTTGGAAAATTTATACTTCTCATGGGATTTGCCAACTGGCATGCTGTGGCTAGCTGGCAATGAAGTCTGCTAACACGGGTGCTGACCAAAACCTGCAGAGGAGGTGGGCTTTTGTCAAGCAGGAGCTACTTCAGTAGGAAATGGACTGATAAGACTCTCATTTCTTGACATCTGACAACTTAGTCACTGCCAGTCCCTAAAAGATCTTTGTATGCAACAAGCCAATGCCATAATATTTTGAGATAACGTTTAAAGGTGCAGTTCGTCAGAAGGTATCAACAAAATGCAGAAATCATGGTCTTGTTTGCTCTTACAAACAAATTAAAACTTCTTTTTCTACCCCCCCCATCAGCTCTTCCCTTACTTGAAACCTAGCTATGAGCAAGCAGAACTCATTCTACTAACAGTGCAAATATTTTCACAAAATCTTTCATAATTCAACTCATTGCACTCGATATTAAATATAATCATTACTTAATTTCTGAACTTTTAGTTACTCTTCAGCTGGTAGACACTGTCCTTCAGTAATGTGGGAAAAGAGANNNAGAGACTGAAGCAAAAGGTTGGATATAATGCAAAGAATCCTGTTCTGGGTGGGGAAGGAAGCAAGCTTGTATTGCCATTTTGAAATCTTGATTTATTTGATACTAATGTCAGCTAACAAATTGAAAACTGCTTTGCAGGGAAATAGAAAGACTTGAATATTCTTCATTGCCTTATGGAGAAACATTAGTTTTAGTGCTTTATTAAGAAAAAAATAAGATTAATTAGCAGAATACTATTCTGGCCACATCCCATGTATGTATTACAGTGTACTACTGTGCAGAATTATCTGGATCCATTATGTTTTCCTACCTCCTGATCCTCATCAGATGGCTTTGAGGATTTCTGAGTCTTCTAATTAGTACATCTCTTCCTCTTCTATCAGGATAAACAGATTGAGAAAACAGAAATAAAACTAAAAAGCAAATGTTAAGTGAGACTGAGTATGCTGTTTTAAAATACAGAGAGAGATGTAATATTCTGAAACATATGCCTCCAGAAAAGACTACATGTTTGCTGCATCCCCAGCCCTTTGGGATGGGAACTATGCAAGTGCACTAGTACCAGTCAGAACAGGTCTCTGATCACAGCTGAGTCACCCAGAAGTTACTGGAATGGAAATATTTTTTTCTGGATTTGTATATGTAAATCAGTAATATAGCAAACACAGCATAGCAATGTTTATCCCTCCCTTATGCTGTTAAAAACTCTTTCTTTTATTGTATTAGTGTATTCACTCATACCCTGTTTTATACACATTAACTAATGATCTCTGAAATACCCCAGAGAAACAAAGTAGATGTGTATTTTATTATTCCCGTGAGTGGAAGCAAGGCAATTCACAGGGGCTGTTAATGAATTAGAGTTAATGATGCAGTGCCAAGCTGCTACTTTTTTGCTCTTTTTATGAGTTGCGGTCCATTCTTTGAAATTGTTTAGGTCATATTAGAACAGGGGTCAGAAGTAACTTCAATTTCACAAGCCAAAGAGCACAACAGCCAGAAAGACCGTAAGTGCTGTAAAATACATTGATTTTATCAAAATAGTTGTTGCAGTACTGCAATTTCATCGGTATCATATGCATATCTAAATAAAAAACTCTTTAAACATTTTTTGTCTTGTTTTTGGTGAGTTTTGGTTTGTTGTTTGGGGTTTGGGTTTTTTTTTGTCACAGTTATTCCTCTCACTCACGAGCACACAAACCAAACTCTGAATTCAGGGGAGAAATGATAATTGTAAGTGGAAAAAACCAAACTAGAAGATCAAAATAATACCCTTCCAAATTAGATTTTCTCAGAAACTGCAAGGAAAATACACTCCTTAGATCTCCTCACTTGGTTTCTGTGGAAGATAGGCAGCACAGCCTGCAGATTTCTCTCCCCAAAGTTCTCCAAGAAACACAAACATTTACTCTTCAGATAAAGGGAAAAGAGCAGGAAAAGGAAACTAAAGAGAATTCCCTGGAGTTACTGAAAGCTGCATTAAGGAACTTTGCTCAGCACATCAGCATCTCTGAATAATGAGGCAGCAGAAAGCTTTGCAGCACTGGGAGCCTTTGAAACACTTCTCCAGAAAGAAGAGACAATAAAATGTAAATGGAAAATGCCTCCTGGCTGGCACATACTGGCGCAGGGAAAATTCTTCCTCCCTTTCCACATGCAGGGACCGATTTTTTTCCTCTCCCCTTCTCCAATATTTAGACAACAAGCTGATGAGAGATGACAACGCAGATTTATAGAAGTTCAAAAAAATCTAGCATTGAATAAACATGAGTGCAGCATCAGAAAAGGACGGTCAGGCTGTACTGATTACTGATGTCATCTAATACACCCTCTGTGCACTGAAATGCAAGGAGGGAATGGAAAGAAGTAAATCAATGATGATTTGGTTCCAAACATTCAAGAAAAGTTTGAGCTAAGTTTAAAGCACTTGAATAATCCCATTGTAATCAGTGCCAGATTCACATTAGCGCACATGTGTTTTCCTGGATCACAAATTACCTTCTTGTCCTTAAAAAGCTCTGCATTCAAAATTTACATGCTCCTATACTGAATAAAGTTTTTTCATTACGTTTTTTTCTTTTCTTTTTTTTTTCCAGTGACTGACTAGCAGTTAAAATCTCACTTATCTGGTAAAGAAAAATATTCACAAATTTTGCAATGCTGGCTTCATCCCCTCCCCCCCAGTCTCATCCTCCCATGACTTGTAAGACAAAAAAATTCTTCCTACTTCCAGGGAATCCCACACAGTCCTCTTAAAGTCAGCCCACAGTTTAAATTTTGGAATAATTTTAAATTAGGTTAGTTACAGACCCAGGCATACATCCTGAAACTGAGATACACGCGCTGACTTCAGACAGCTCATGAAGTACAACCCTAAGGACCGGCACCCAGCGAGCCTCCTGCCACCGCAACCATCCTTGCCCCTCAAATTGTCAAGCAGTACAGCCTACCTAGTGGCAGTGCCTCTGGGTTGATTAATACCTACCTGTCCTCAAAACGCACAAGACCACACAAAGTTGCAAATGGTATATTAGCACAGAGAGGTACAGGAATACATATGCAAAGGCGTATGACGTATTTCATCAGGTATGTGGCCATGTTCTTCCATGCAGCGTCCAATCTACGTACATGCTGAGCCTTAGAGCTAGCTGTCTGTCAAAGCGCGGCTGCTTGCTCTCTGGCAGTAGTCTTCTGTTAACACAGATGTGGCTACTGATGTTTCAGAAAGTTAGTAACAAAATACACATGAGATGCAATACCTCAAAATATACGCGAGTTGATTAATTACATTATGCTAGTATAAAACACTTCAGTAAATGCTGTGCTGTCGTGCAGTGACTTCTAGCTTAGGTACAAACACAGAGCGTTGGTGACTCCTGATTTATGTTTTTTTAAGCCTTTTCCTCTCTTGTAGAGACAGGAAATTGTTATGTTCCAAGGTAAAGGTATTTAGCTGTGTTGTGACTACATAAGCATTAATCTTTGATCAAACATAAGAGAAATAAAGGGCCATTGAGAACCCTTCTAAAAGGAAGGATTTATCCATATCATTTAAGAAAAAATAACTTATGACTCAATTCCTGTTTATCTTTTTTATTATATTTTCCAAGAAATTATGCTCTTTTTGACTTTTGTGTGACCTCATGGTCTTGGAGACAAAGCTCACAGTCTGAGGTTATAAATTTTGAGCAAATATTACTAGTTCTGAAACAGAAACACTACCAAGGTGCTTCAGTGCTTTTAGCTTCACTGCACTAAGACCCCCAAAGGAGGCTCACTGTATCTTAAATCTCTCTGTTTTGTGTACTTCAAATTTTGAGATTCTGAATAAGCTCAACCACCCTGTTAATTAATTTGTGCCAAGCAGAACACAAAAGATTCACATCGTAAGTCAGACCTCAGCCCCGGATCTTTGCAATGCACTGAAAGTCCCAGGCGGGTTCAGAGTCTGTCCTTAGCCCAAACCCCAGCGATGCCATGAAAATAAATGTCACGCAAATTGGTGTAACAACATATGTGCATGGCCGGCCGCTCTCAAAAATAAACTGTTGTTAGGCCCTGCTTCTCCAAACTGTAACCAAAAGGTGCCACGTCCTCTTCAAGGTATCACCTTGAAGGCATTACTGTCCTGATTCTTCAGACACAGATTATTCACCTGCAAGACTTGCAACATTTGTTGGATATTCTCCATCCTGGACTTTTTACCGCTAATCTTTGGTCCAGATAAGAGTCCTGTTAAGAAGGGTTGAAGTGAGTTACATGCAGATTGCCAGGCTGGAAATTCCTTGCCAAAATACACAGCTTAATTGGGCGGGGACATAAGATGGAGCATTTATCTGCTCTAGGTTTGCCACAAGAAAGAAAAAAGTTGTATTAACAGCCAAAACACACACTGACCTTGCAAAAAAGCAGTCTTTGAGGCAGGACACTTCCTGTAATACAGAGATATTTACCAGAATGTGCACACAGAGTAAGGCTCACGCTCAATTACACCTCTTAGGGAAAAGAGTAGTAGGGAATAAACATGCCTACAGGTAGTATCAACCATTTTTTCTCTCAAGTTTAATAGCATAAAAGTGGTAACTCTCTGTTGCTTGTGAAAGCAAAGCAAAACAAAACAGGAGAGGTTTTTCGCTCTGCTCAAAATTTTATTTCTTGAAATCTCTGTAGCATAAAAGCCTATTTTAGGAGAAACTTTTTTTTCCCGTGGCAGTGCAAAACAGCCCAAAACTCAGCGTAGTTGGCTTCCTGACAATTTTTCCTGGCGGAGTACTCACAGTCTACAGAGGCTTTCTGTTATAATTTTTGCCGGTTCCCTTTCTTGACCCCTTCCCAATAGGATGACCAGAGAAAAAAGGTGGAAGTCAGAGAAACAGTATGACTCAAGGATCCTCAGTTTATCAGAAGGGTGCTTGAAGCCACAGAAAACAATGCACTGAGGCAACCTTAATTTGCACTGGAAGCCAACGTAGGTTTTGGGAGATGTAATGGTTTCACCACCACATCCATCCTCTTTGATCTTATACTGAACACACGCCAAGAAATCTGGATCTGAACAACTGAACGGCAGAGATCTCTTGCAAGAGACGCAGTTCTAAATAACCAGAGGGGAAAGAAATCATGCCTGTGAATATAGAGTGAGTCTTTTGACAGAAGGAAGCTTAACCACAGATACAGCAGGGACGTGGTAGGTGATTCGTGCTTGGAGATAAAATTTAGTTTACATGATACTTGCAAATTATTTGATCTAGTTGAAATCTAATAACTCAGAAGATAAATAAGTTGCTGTCAAGACGCTCATTTAATATACAAGGTGAGGGGCTGAAGAATAAATGCAATACAGTGATCCTGTGTACCCAAAACTCAAACAGCCTAGAGAGACCACATCTAAGGAAACTAGATGATCCATTTCTTACAAATAAAAGTAATTTTTTTTAGATTTTCAAGAACTTTAGAAAGTTTCAGCATTCAAATTCAGGTTAGAAAGTCATACTGTCTAGCAGGAGAGAGAGAACTTAAATCAAGTACTTCGCAGAACAAGCAGGTCATCCTCAGAAACAGCGACAGAAAATGAAAACTATTATCCACAGTCCAAAATACAAATGATAAAATGCAAGGGAAAGTAGAAGAAAGGCACCTTTGCACTGCCAGGCTTCCCAGCTGGCTGTGAGATATCAGGCTAGCAGGTGTTAAATGCTCCATAGAAGCTATTAGCACCACTAATCGCTATATAGCATAGAGATGCCCATAGGTGATACCAGAGCTCTTAGATCATCTTTACACTATAGGAACAATTTTTTTTTATAGCAGGTTGATCCTTCCAAATTTACAACACCTGAAGTTTAGCTCGGAGGCAGACCCTGGGCCAATTAATTTGCTAAATCTGAACAATCATAAGCCTTAATTGCAATATTCTTCAGTTGTGACAGTAAGACTGAAACAATCAATGCACTGCATTTCACAGGGGAAAACCGCCGCTAATCCTCAGCTGCTCTCTTTCATCAATCTCTGGAGTTGCACTGTGGCTAAATGCAGAGGTTTTGGCAGCAGCTTTAGGTTTTTTTACGATTTCTTACCTTTAGCAACTCAGGCCATATTTTTCTTGCCCCTTCACTTGTGCAGGAAGAATTCTTGTGGGATCAAGTTGTGAGTTAAACAAATTCACTGGGCTGGTTTACAAGGCGGCTTGAGAAAGAGTTGTGTCAGCGCTGCTGAGGGCGTTGCAAGACAATGGTGGGATGAGAGGCAGGGGCAGGAAAAAGCAAGAATTCGTTTGTCCTGTATTGTTGCCAAGGCCTTCACACTGTGAAACTCTGGCCTCTCGGCAGGAACATTTAATCCACCTTTTTTAGGAAGTACTCCAATTTTAAAATTTAGCAGTCGTAACAGTTACAAGCAACTCTCCTCAGGATTCGCGTCTCATCTGAATAATTTCAGGCCATCCCTCCAACTCCTCGTGGATGCTTTGCTATTCCTTTTCAAAGCCCCTCTTTTCTTTCCACTTATTTATGCTTCAGTCCAACCTGCAGTATTGTCTTCTGAACTGGGAAGCTTATAATAGGAACAGATCCTCCATGGCCACCAAGCAAGGAGGAGTAAAACATAACCCTGGTAGCCACCATTAGCCTTAATCTACCACTTCTATGAGCCACTCCCAGCTGAGGAGATGGTAATGGTGAGGACAGGACCCGGAGCATCACTTAAAAGGGAAAATCCCAGCCCAGCATGGAAGAGAAGGTCTAGCATCACTTTACACAGCAAGGATTTAGGAACATGGCTTACCTGAAAAAAAACAGCTCTTACAGAAGTTTATCTGCATGCAGTTAGTTTAGTCAGGAAAGTCAACCAAACTCTAGCAACACAGGAAACTTTATAGCATGGGACAGGGACCAGCTAGTTCTTCCTTTCTATGTACTAGGAGGGAGGTACTGTAAGGTTTTCAGGAAGTAGAGAAGCCACTAGTTATTAGGAAATAAAGCAGCTCTAAGATACATTGGACACACACAGTCATGGCATACTATAAAACAGAGGAGAATTGCAACAGCTACAGACAAGTTGACGCAATAGCCAAGATGAGGCAACATGACCAGTTTTTTATTTGACAGCTCTTTCTCGAAGATATAGCCCGCTCTTTGCCCAATGGACTTCGCATTTTTGTTAATTTCCAGTAGAATGGAAAGATGAGTCACTTAATCACAAAACAACTTCATCATAACTCAGGTTTCAGTCTGTGAGAGCAGAACTGCTGTGCACAAAATGCAATCTAATAAGACAATTTATCACTCCTTTCCTAATGCCTAGGAAAGAGAGCCCCCTATTCCAGAGTGCATTATATCTTCATTTTCACTGAAACAGCCTAGCATGATGCTTTCGTGTTCTTCTCCACATATCACAGCAAACAGGTTTCAGGATGTAGCTTTTCCTCATGCCCTACTCTAGAGCAAAACCAGTCAGTCCAGCAAGAAAGCAGAAGAAACTCAGAATAAAAATAAAAATTACTTTCCCCACAAAGAGTACACGTATCTCAGCTGTATGACAGAATCACAGAATTGTATAGGTTGGAAAAGACCTTTAAGATCATCGCGTCCAACCGTTACCTAACACTACCAAGTCCACCACTAAACCATGTCCCTAAGCACCACGTCTACACGTCTTTTGAACACCTCCAGGGATGGTGATTCCACCAGCTCTCTGGGCAGCCTGTTCCAATGCTTGACAACCTTTTCAGTGAAGAAATTTTTCCTAATACCCAATCTAAACCTCCCTGGTGCATCTTGAGGCCACGTCCTCTCATCCTATCACTCGTTACTTGGGAGAAGAGACTGACATCCACCTCACCACAATTTCCTTTCAGGTAGTTGTAGAGAGTGATACGGTCTCCCCTCAGCCTCCTTTCTCCAGGCTAAACACCCCCAGTTCCCTCAGCTGCTCCTCATAAGTCTTGTTCTCCAGACCATTCACCAGCTCTATTGCCCTTCTCTGGACACGCTCCAGCACCTCAATGTCCTTCTTGTCCTGAGGGGACCAAAACTGACCCCAGGATTCACGGTGCGGCCTCACCGGTGCCGAGCACAGGGGCACCATCCCTGCCCTGCTCCTGCTGGCCACACTATCCCTGACACAAGCCAGGGTGCTGCTGGCCCCCTTGGCCACCTGGGCACACTGCTGGCTCATGTTCATCCAGCTGTCAACCAGCACCCCCAAGTCCTTTTCCACCAGGCAGCTTTCCAGCCACTCTTCCCCAAGCCTGTAGCGTTGCATGGGGTTGTTGTGACCCCAGTGCAGGACCCGGCACTGAGCCTTGTTGAGTCTCATACAATTGGCCTCAGCCCATCGATCCAGCCTGTGCAGGTCCCTCTGCAGAGCCTGCCTGCCCTCGAGCAGATCAACACTCCCACCCTACTTGGTGTCATCTGCAAACTTACTGAGGGTGCACTCAATCCCCTCGTCCAGATCATTCATAAACATATTAAACAGAACCAGCCCCAACACTGAGCCCTGAGAAACAACATATTTGCTTGAAAAGCTCAGTAAACTACAAGTGAAAATATATATGTTTTAGTCACATAACTTGTCCCCCTTCTTACAAAGGACAATGTTGACACAGTCAAGACACAGTAAAAGCAACAAGCTTTTTTATGTAAGCACCTTAAAACACAATCCTAAGCAAACAGACTGAGTAACTACTAACCTCCTATTGAATCAAGCCTCCCTTGACTCACAGGGGACTGTAAGGAGAAAGATGGGAGGAGAAGGGCATGAACCACCTTGAAAAGCAAGGAGCTCAATGGTCTCCACCCTGGGTCTCCTGTTTGTGCTATCAGTGCGGGGAACCTCCCATCTCAGAGGCCCAGGAAGGGCCCTTGTTTCCTATGGGGCTCCCAACATTGGCTGAATGCTGGTCCACTCGAGCAAAGCGATGGATCAAGGGACCAGCTCCGACCTGCCTGTGCTGCATTATTCCACATCCACCATAACACCTCGAATACTGCGTTCAGTTCTGGGCCCCTCAGGACAAGAAGGACATTGAGGTGCTGGAGTGTGTCCAGAGAAGGGCAATGAAGCTGGTGAAGCGTCTGGAGAGCAGGTCTTAGGAGGAGTGGCTGAGGGAGCTGGGGTTGTTTAGCCTGGAGAAGAGGAGGCTGAGGGGAGACCTTACTGCTCTCTACAACTACCTGAAAGGAGGCTGTAGTGAGGTGGGAGTTGGTGTCTTCTTCCACCTAACTAGTGATAGGACAAGAGGAAATGGCCTCAAGTTTTGCCAGGAGAGGTTAAGATTGGATATTAGGAAAAATGTCTTTACTGAAAGAGCAGTCAGGCACTGGAACAGGCTGCCCAGAGAGCTGGTGGAGTCGCCGTCCCTGGAGGTATTTAAAAGACGTGCAGACATGGCAATTTGGGACATGGTTTAGGAGGCATGGCGGTGTTGGGGTGACGGTTAGACTTGATGGTCTTAGAGGTCTTTTCCAACCTTAATGATTCTATGATTCTATAAAGATAAATGCAGAATTCCCTGAGGGAAGGAAATACCGAGTTTTAAATCAGCTCTAGTTATTCCTCCTCCTCATTTCATCTCAATCAGTACTTGCTATGTATTCTAGTATTAAATTTTTCCTCATATATCTTTCCCAGCCAAATCTTTTACTTAAGCTATTCTTCAAAATCTCTCTCTGGTTTGCTGACTGTTCTCAGAGATAGATGAGACAGAGCATCACAGCTCTCCCTCGTGGGAAAGCATTACAACATCTTTGCCTAAACAGAAGTACCTACGCTGGGTTCATCTCCGTTTCACTTTTTGCTCTCAGTACCCTGGGCACTTCTCCTGCCTAGTTACCACAGAGGTGCATCCACCTTTTTCTCGTGTCTCCTCCCTCCTCTCACCACCACGTCACAAGCCAAACTTCATTTTATTACCCGCTGCCAACCCTTAACTTCTTTGGAGTGCCTGCGTAGGAAGTAGGCTTGTTTTAGGTTGCTCATAAAATCCACTGCTCATTCCCTCACAGCAGCATCTCCTCTCTCATGACAGATAATGCACAACTTAAAGGGGCTGGAGAATCTTAGGGCAGGAGATGCTCTGTGCACTGCACTCTCCTGGCATAGTACAATCACAGAAGTAAAATTAGCCAGAACTGCAAAGGCACATTAAGCTAAAAGTCTTCACCTTGGAAGTTAAAAAAATAATAAATAATAATCTTCACAATCTTTTTAAAACCACTTCAGGTTTCCTGCAACTTAAAGGTCAAATAAAATTCTCCATTTTGCAAGCTTCTTTAGACCAACTTCACACAGAAGTGTCTACATTTAACATACAATATTTTACATTGCATACTTTTATACAATATATGAAACTACACTTAAAATAAGAGGTTTTTCTAATTACCTTTCTTTCTTGTTTTCCCATTTCCCCTTCTGTCTTCCTATTCTCTTTTGCTTATGCACTGTGGCAACTCACACATTACATTCCAGTATAATGGCAACCTTTCAAAAAATCCAGTGTAGTAACAGCTAATCTTGTCCAGTTTGAGGAGAATAACTTGGGTTTTTTGCAAAAAATGCCAAGCCCCAATACATGGGATCTAAGAAACTGTGGTTCCATCCCTTTACTCTTTTGTTTCTTGCTTAATTACTGAAGTCCTGATGACCATACACAGATATTTGGATAGCAAACCATAACTTTAGTAGAGGAAATATTCTAAATTTCTGCTAAGTCCGTGTAGAAGATATAAATTTACAGTCTTTAATCACAAGTTCTGCCCTCAGACCTGTGCCTGTGTCTCATAGCAGAGTATTACCCCTGGTAGAGGAAGATGGAGTGAGGGACGCAGGCACAGCACACATACTCATGTCTGTGGGACCGAATGGGGTGCATCCGTAGCAGCTGAACAGCTTGCCGATGTCATCAGGAGAAAATACTCTAGAATTTTGGGAAGGTCATGTAGACTGACAACAGACTCATGGACAGTAAAAGGCAAAAGTTGAAACCATCTTCAGAATGGGCAAGAAGACAGACACTTCCACAGAGGGAAGATAACCCATTCTATGTTTCTGTCTTTATTGATTACTACAATTATAACCACATTTTATATCATTTTTCCTTCAAAAAACACAAGGAAGAAGAAAACACATAAAAGGGGGAAGGGGAGCTGAAGATGTTGGCATTCGGTTTTGCTTGCTGTCAATGGTATGCTGACCTCTGGCAAATATCCCTGAGCACAGGCCTTAGAAACAGTCTTCCTTAGTGCTTGTGAAGATGATGAAAGAAATAATCAAAACTCAGAACAAATTATCCTGCAGTTTAGGCAAAAACAACTTAGACATAGATGGACATAAATGCAGCCAATTTTTCCAAGCTACATAAAGAACTCTTTCCAGAAAGAAATAAAGTTACCTTCAAAAACACTTAATTTCATGAGTTATGCAACTTCTCTATACAGTTTTTCTTAGTGCACTAATCAAACACCTAGCTTCTTAGTACAACTAAATACAACAAATGTGGTTTTGGACAATAGATTACCATGGAGCCAAATTATTATTTTGGCCAGAGAGGCTTTCCTGAGATGTCTCAGTCTCCTGCCTCAACCTGCTCCCCAGAAAACAATTCCTTTTTGTCAAGAGAACACTGCCTGCTTAATGACAGGCTTACGAAAACCCAAACGAAACATTTTTATCTTTCCAGCATTGGGAAGGCCTCCAAATAGCTACCGAATGACTAAAATCAGGGAGTGTCCGAGCAGGGAGATTGATTAAGAAAGAAAAAGGCTTTGCCTTCATTCTCTGGAAGCTACAGCTGGCTTGTTCTGTTCCTTTCACCCTGGGAGGAGATTTTTACATCTTTCTGAACTTCTGTTTTATTGGAGTGATAACCCAAAATATACTCCAGCCATATTTCCACGCAGGTTTCTGTGGGAAGCTGGGATGAGCGGTGGCTCCTTTGCACGCACAGCCAGTGCTCTTCCTTCTCCTGGCTGCCTGAGTCAATAGCTCTGCTTGCTCCCTCAAGGTCAGCAATGGGGACAGCCCCCAAAATACCAAAAAAGCAGACAGCAAGAACCAATGGAAATAGAGACTCTGACTCTCCTTGTTGGATACTCTTTCCTCTCCCCACTGAACATGAGAGGAGCAAGAACTATTTGGCCCTCAACTCTGAGGTGCCTCAGAGGCATGGGCAGAGTGACTACATTATACTACTTTACTGTTACTGACACTGGCCCAAAAAGGGCCAAAATGTGAGAAGGAAAGAGCACACAAAATAGGAAACCAGGACCTCCAGGCAATAAACCATCCCAGAGTCCACCTGTGAAAGGCAGTTTCAGCCAAAGGACATTCAAGGACGTTTGTCTCCCCGGTTCTACCTGAGCTTCTCACCAAGAGCTGGGATTGAAGGGCCATTGCTCCTCACTCAGCACGTATGTTGAAAGATCTTTTACTGAAGTGGAAAAACTAACAAATGGGATTTGGCAGAAAGGACATCTTTATATAAAGATAATACTATCAACAGAACTGCCAGGGAATACTGACCTCTAACTGCTAACAGAAGAAATAAATCAGTTTTTGTCTCACCTAGAACAGAGAGATGATTAGAGATGAATGAGAGTTTCAGATAGATACTATATAAATAAGAGGTTTAATCGAAGATATTCTGAGGTGTCAAAAACCAAAAGCAAAAAGGTATTGGTCAGCAAGTTTTTTTTTCTGAGTAGTCCTGAGAAGTTGTTTTTTTTTAATAAAAATGTTTTCCTGAACAGTAAAAGATAAATAAAAAGATATTTTTGTCTTTGCTTTGTGAAATATTTACTAGTTGTCTTTGTCGTTCTCAGTCTTTCTACCGGCCATCACATTTCTGCTGCTTTGGGCTTCTCTCTCTTTTTCTGCACATCTCTCTCCTTCTCCCCTGAGTGCTTTTTCCCTTAGTTCTGTAATATTCCATTTTTAAAATAAATATAGAGAAACTGCTGCTTCCCTAGAGCATTCCCAGGGGCAGCTATACAGGAGTTTCAATGAAATGCTGCTTCCTGGGTCATCAGCCTGACCTCACTATTTTTTTTTTCTTTCATTTTTTCTTCATAAACTCAAACCAGAAAAGATGCAACATTTGAAAGCCCTGTAAAGTGGGAAACCTGCATGGCTGAAACTCATAACTCTCTGATTCTCAGTGAAAGACGACTGCAGGGAAATGGTGCCATAATAAATTATGAAAGCTGAGTTTCCAGATAGCTTGAATAGCTTTGGTGGACTTTAATGAAATTACTTTAAAATGTACAAAATGCATCATTGTTGGTTAAGAAGTGCAACAGTATACACTGGAATGAGATTTAGATAAAAATTATTTCATATCACTCCATAGCTTCAGATTTTCACCCCCTGAAATTCCCACACAGACTCACAGAACGGTTTAGGTTGGAAGGGACCTCTAGAGCCCATCCAGTCCAACCCCCTGCAGTGAGCAGGGACATCCCCAACCAGAGCAGGTTGCTCAGAGCCCCGTCCAGCCTGACCTGGGATGTCTCCAGGGATGGGGCATCGACCACCTCTCTGGGCAACCTGGGCCAGGGTCTCACCACCCTCAGCGTAAAAAATATCTTCCTTATATCCAATCTAAACCTACCCTCCTTTAGTTTAAACCGTTACCCCTTGTCCTGTCACAACAGGCCTTGCTAAAGAGATCGTCCCCATCTCTCCTACAGTCCCCCTTTAAGCACTGGAAGGCCGCAATAAGGTCTCCCCGCAGCCTTCTCTTCTCCAGGCTGAACACCCCCAGCTCTCTCAGCCTGTCTCCACAGCAGAGGTGCTCCAGCCGCTGATCACCTCCGTGGCCTCCTCTGGCCCCGCTCCAGCAGGTCCATGTCCTGTCTGTGCTGGGGGCTCCAGAGCTGGACGCGGCGCTGCAGGGGGGTCTCACCCGAGCGGGGCAGAGGGGCAGAATCTGAGGAATTCCACAGCTAAGGAATAAGGGAAGGTATGTCCATTTACTTTCAGAACTGTTAAGGGTGCAAGATAGCTGGCTGTATTTATTACAATATACACTGTAATTATTAATTTAACCTCACAATATGGGCTTTTACTTCAAGAATGGCCTCTGCTAGACTAGACCCCACAATTCAACTCAATTCACTGCACACTTTCTGGACAACCTTATACAAAGCCAAATCCTCAAAAGGTTGTGATTTTTACTAACTTCTCCCATACTTTGCTCTTTTCTAACCCAAGCGATACAAACCAGTTTCCAGCTTACTCTACCACTGAAAGGTAGAGAAATAGTGTTGTACTTAATTTAGATTTAGGCACTGGAGAGTTAAGCAACTGCTCAAAGATGCACAGAAATAGTCCAGGAGACAGTTGGAAACCAAATGGGAGAAAATGGAGCAGAAAAGGTCTGCTATGGTGAATTTCATTCTTCTACAGGATCCATTCAGTGCCCTGTTAATCACAGAGTCACAGAGCGGCGGGGGCTGGCAGGCACCTCCGGAGCTGCCCCCGTCCAGCCCCTGCGTGAGCAGCACCCCCAGAGCAGGGGCACAGGACCGCGTCCAGGCGGGGTGGGAATGGCTCCAGGGAAGGAGACTCCACAGCCTCTCTGGGCAGCCTGGGCCGCTGCTCTGGCACCCGCACAGCAAAGGGGTTTTGCCTCAGGTTTCAGTGGAACTTCCCGTGTTCCAGCTTGTGCCCGGTGCCCCTTGTCCTGTCGTCGGGCACCGCTGAGAAGAGCCCAGTCCCACCCTCCTGACACCCGCCCTTCAGACACTGATCAGCACTGAGGAGATCCCCCTCAGCCTTCTCTTCTCCAGGCTGAACAAGCCCAGGTCTCTCAGCCTTTCCTCCCCAGGGAGATGCTCCATCCCCTGAGCATCCCTGTGGCTCTGCGCTGGCCTTGCTCCAGCAGCTCCCTGTCCTTCTGGCACTGGGGGCCCAGCACTGGACACAGCACCCCAGCTGCGGCCTCCCCAGGGCAGAGCAGAGGGGCAGGATGGCCTCCCTCACCCTGCTGCCCAGACGCCTGTTCATGCAGCCCAGAATTCAGGCTGGAACAAGGATGTACCTGGTTTTGGGTCCATTCTCGTCGACACATTAGGAACACTGTAAAGCAAGAAACTTCTGCAAAACATATGCCAAACAATTTCTTAGTTGCTATCCAACCATCAGTAAATCCACATTCGTAGCTGCTCAGAGAAAACAGAGAAACTGAAAACAGCTGCTGGACTCAGCTGAAGATGCTGAGGAATTGTAGGGTAAAATTCTGATGGCAGTTAATAACATCTGACTGCATCCTGCATAGGCAACAGAAGGAAGCCAGGGGAAAAAGTGCAGAAAGAACTTGTACAAAATGGTAGTCAAAGTATATGTGCTCCTCTACATCTTTGTTCCCAAAGTACAGCTGTAAATGGGGTCCACAGAAGACATCTGAGATGAGAGAAGATGATAATTTCCAAAACTGTCTCTAGAATCAGCTCCACACTGATGCCTCATACTGACATCCCCCCATCTGAATTTAGGTTTTGTTATTATTTTTCATATTAATAAAGGAAGGAGCTTATTAATTCTTCCCATACATGTTCCAAATGCCCACTGTATTCTTTTTTTTTTCTATATATGATTGAAGCAGGCCACCTCCTTCAATCAAAAGGTCAAAAGGCCTAATGGGCTTTGATCTCCTTACAGCTTCTATAAGAGGATGGAACCTGCCCCATTAAAAAAAAAATCTGAACATATGTTTTCCAGTTACTGTAAATCCAAGCTTGTTGCTACCTCTTTACAGCCCAGACAGAAGACAGTGACAGGATCTGTGAATGTGGACCAGTAAGGAATGATACTGCAGAAAACAAAAAGTTGTGAACAAAGACTGAGGATAATATCCTACCAGAGGTACGTGGTGTGAAACTGGGAGCCTTTGAGCAAAAAAAAGAGTCTGGTGTTCAAGAAATATGGTTTTAAGGAAGGATTCCAGAGTAAGCTGGAGGAGGAACAAATCTGGAGTGAGAAGCAGAGGACAAGGAAGTGTTAACAGGGCAGACAGTTTAACACACCAGCTGTGTACTTTGAGGAGCTGTGAATAGAGAGGGCTGAAGGCTACAGAGCAAGAGAAGAGGAAAAGAGAGGGTGACTATGAGTGAAGCCAGAGGTTGCTGGGGACTAAATGAAGCTCAGGAGTTACGGGAGGGTAAGTAAAGTCACCATTTTTCCGTGCACTTGAAACAGTGACTTTCTAATTGTTCTAAGACCAGTTAAAGAGCCTGTCCTCCAAAGTTAACATGCTCAAAAGGCATCATTAAGCATGAAGCTTCTTATCATTTTAGATCTCTTTGGAGGGAGGAAAATGGGAACAGGATGGTAACATGACTCATGACTTTCCAATATTAGGTACAACAATTTTGTAGTTGCAAAGGCTGAGACTTGTGTACCCTACTTCTTCTAACTCTGAAACTGAAAAAGCCAAAATTGCCAATGCAGTTGGACAGGGTATGTACTGGTTTGCCCATTCTTTCCCCAAGGCCACACTTAGTTTGAAAAGGTAGCAAGAGAGATCAGTGTTCAGCTGCAACCTACGCTGAATAATTAGAATCTGAAACAGGATTTCCTCACCCCTCCTTCCAGTTAACATGCCACAGTCAGACAGCATTACACACACCTAAACCCAGCCACCTAAAATAACATTTTATCTGCAGCTCTTCCTACTCAGGGAGGCTGTTGGTACTCTCAGATATTTGGTATACAAACAGATTTCATCAAACTTAACAGTGGCAAAAGAAAAATCTGTAGATACTAAAAAATAACATTAAAGCAAAGTGGCATCAGAGTGATGTGTCCTTCAGATCACTTGTAGTGTCAAACCCATTCTTAGGCTGCCCCTCTCTTCAGTGAGGAACGAGACTAATTTAGCCAAGCATTGGGAAGGAAGCTTGCTCCACCGCGCAGCATTAAGCACTGATATTACATGAAGGTTGGGGAGGTGGAAGGGAGCATGGAAGGATAAGGAAAACAGGCTGCAAGGTAGGGAGATACGTGACAGAGAGAAAATAAAGAGTTGATCAACAGCATTCACCTGAAAACTCAAGAAGTTTGAAAAGCCTGACATCTACTGCCAGTGAAGCTGCTCTGGAGGTGCTAATCCCAAACTTCCTCACGTCTTATGTCCCCAATCCAGAGCTGATCTCTGGGCAGGCCTAGGAACACTCCCCAGCCAATTGCTCCAACGAATCCAAGCCTAGGCTTACTGTTGTTGTGATTCAGAACTCAGAAACGCATATAGTTAGAAATAAGAATTTGCTGGATAATCACATCTGGCAGAATCTGTGAAAAGCCTCAGACTGCCTTCACATGAGTAATGAAGTTAGAGCTGGAGAAACCAGTTTTTTTCTCTGTCACCAAGTATATATTAAAACTACTGGGTTTAATCTTTTGGCAGTATTAAGGGAACCCTTTTTCTTAATGGCCAGATTCATTTAAAGATTTATATGGGAGCAGTTAAGTAGGGACCTCTTCCAAAAATCTGATACAATATAAATATTTAATCCTTAGTAAATCATTTGGACCATGCTCCACTATTCTCAAGCTGAGCATCTACCATAAAAGCTCATACAAATGCAACAACAAGAGCTATAAAGTTCTGTCCCCATTCCTGAGATATCAAAGGAACTCCTCCACAGGCCAGGTGTTTAGCAAGCACATTCACACACAGCAATACACGTGGGAGGTTTCGAGTCCAGGACTCTGTGCACATCAGCAAAGGTTGCACTCATTCACGGTCATCCGTGGAATGCAGGAGATAAGACTGCAGGTCAGAATTCATTGCAAGCATTCAGTCAGTGGCAGCACATTTAATTCAGTAAGATATCGCTTTTATTCCAGGCAAGGAGAGGACCGGTACTCTCAGAGATAGACAGCATACATCTGCTTTTGATGAAATACTTCAAATGTTGGAAAGCTTAAAAAATACTTACTTCATAATGGCACAATATTTACCATTTCATCTGAGCATGTATTCTCAATCTTTCCTCGAATTTCTCTATTACAAGTATCGCTACAAAATAAATACTCATCACCTCATTTAAATAATCCTCTTGCTGTGCTTAGAAAGGGATAGAAATAGGATAAAGGCCTGTTTTACTTATTTCATAATTGGATGCTTACTATCTTTCTCATTGATTAAATTATAACAACAGTAAAGATACTTAGTTTTTCATCCTCGGAATTGTTGATTTCTCTGACATGAAAGTTAAGGCCATTAAACACAGTGAGTTGGTCATACTATCTGGTCAAAGGGGCTTTCCAGATTTGTTTGTGCAAAGGGAACATCTGTTCCGCAAGGCAGCTTTCCAAATTTGCTCATTTGTCTGGCTGCCCCTAACAGCTACATTGTCATCCATCACCTGCCACCAAAGCCGCGGATGACCAGAAGTTCATGAGAGAAAAATGGTCTTATCTTACAGCTGCCCATGGACAATACTCAACTGTAACTGAAAATATTAGCGATGCTTTCTCTCCCAGTCTCTTCCTGAGACTAACAGATGGCGAAATACACAAAGACACAAAAATCCTAGCTCCGGTTGCAGTCAGTGTGAAGGACTGCTCCTTTCAACAGAACTGAAGATTCATGCCGTATTTCCAAGACACGTAACATTTGACAACACCACCACCTAATCCTCTTCAGTCTTTTGCAATAGCCAGGAAAAAAGGTGTGGATTTGCCTGTTTTCAGTTGCAACAGCTATCTAATTGGGAGGTGATTTAAAATCTTTGTTACCCAAGATAGTTCATGTGGCGTTTGCAGGCGTGACTTCCTTCTCCTCAGTGAGGCCCTCCTTGATCCACTGTGAAGCGGCATTAACTGCACTTTCAGCAGGAACCCATCCCAGCTGAGGCCTGGTCTTCTGTTGGCGCACGTCTTTTGAGTCTTCTTGTGCAGCAGACACGCTCATTTTGCCAAGCACCAGCTGTGCTCTTCAGAAATCTGATGTCACCAAAAGCGGCTGAATTGCTGCGATTCTCTGCAGTGAATCAGCTGCGGTCCCTCACAGCATGAGGTATGGCAAGTCCTGTTGGGTCACCAGCCAGTTCTTAAATCTTTCACGCTAATAGAAATGTGACCATATGATCTGTCCTCTTGCTGCCGGCAACCCTGCCTCCTCCTATAGAATACCTGTAACCTACCTCCTTACTTCCCAGCTATTAAGCTTTTTGATCTGCCCCAGCTAAGAATGCAGTGTGGCTTGGAGCAGAAGTCATAGGAAACACCCAGGAGCCCTGGGTGATGGCAGAGCTGAGCCCACCAGGCAACAAGGAAAGCAGTGAACAGTGAACAAGGAATATACTGAAATATTTCTAGAATACAAAAGAGGGATGAAAACTGACCTTGCTTCCTCAACTGTATCAGCAGATTGCAGATAGACGAGCATGTTTGTTTTCAAAACAATAAAATACAACCAGCACACATCATTCCACATCTACCATGCTTAACAGCACTCTTCACACAATACTCTTCTGTTACATTCAAAACCCAGATCCTTTGTTTTTTAATAAAAAAACAAAACACCCATGTAAGAAAACAACAAACCAACCCCAAAAGACAATCCCTTCTCCTCACAAACAACAAAAATGCCCAAAGGCTATCCCAGTATCGTCAGTACTCTAGAGACACCATACACTCACCAAAGCAAAACAGTTGGCTTTCTGTAGAGCCGTGCTTACCGAACCCTTTCATCTGTAGCACCAGGACCACCAGCCAACATTACATCCTGCTGAAACGACCAGAGAGCAGACCTGCACCTTGCAGCAGAGGACTGCAGCGATGCCCTGGTCTAGCTGTTGCAAGCTGCTTCCAGAACTGGCAGTGATAAAAGCAGCTCCAGGCAGCGCTGCTCCTCATGCCAGCTGACGCTCTTCAATGTACCTCTGAAGATCTAAGCTCGTAACATCCCGTGGCGCTGCTGTGACACAGACAGAAGTACCAGCCCAATGACTGCTCTTTGCATGGCCCTCCATCGTGCAGCACAGACATACCCTTAACTAACACCACCTCTTAGCTGTCTTTTTTTCTTTTTTTATTTTTCCAATCTTGATCTAACAGCCATCTCCTTACACAAGGGGCAGAGCATCTCAGCCAGCAAGTGCCACAAAATAACAGACTTGGAGCAAACTGATCCTCCATGAAATCAAGCGGAGCAATGGATTTGGATGTGCGCACAGTCATTTTGGACGTGTGTGAAAAATACTATGGCTGGAAAACAAACACATGATTTGAGAGAGAGAACATAAATGTGAACACGTGCAACTTGTAGGGCTGCAAGAGACTTAGAGCTGTGGGTAACACCTTACTATTTTGACTATTTTACATCCAGGGAAACGGGTCTTTGCAACAGGGAGACAATTCCTCTTCCTGACCAGGAAGACCCTTAATTTTTAATTCTTATTTTAGTCAAACCATACTCTAGATGAAACTATGAAACTAGATGAAACTATGTTAACCTATGACGGTATCAGAACGACCTCCATACCTCTGCCATTTCTTGGGCCTGCCTGCTGAATTCACCAGCAACACCAAGAGCAAAGTTTCTAAAAGACAGTTAAAAAAAACCCAACACACACAACGGACAAAAATACTCCCAAGTCTTGTCAGATTCTGCCAGGAGTTTGCCAAGCAACTCGGGGCAGGAGGGGTGTTTCCTCCTCTTTGCGTCGTCAGGATAGATTTTGTAGCAATTCAAAGAAAGGTTAAATAATGAAACTTCTTTTTGCTTAGTCACAGTTATATTTGAATCTGGTAAATGTTCTGATAAGGAAAAAATGTGTAACTACAGGGGTAAATTCTACTCACTAAGAAGTCTTTCCACATGGGTACCAGTGTTTGCGGTGTCAATGGGATGGGAATGAAAGATTCTCACAAGGAAAACAAATGCAGCTCAGTTAGGAGAAACGCAGCTGGGAGAAAGATCCAAATAAATAACATTAATACTAGAAGGGATTTTCAAACACCACAGTTTTACTCAGTGCTCCTGGCGTTGAGGATGTCGGAAAACCTATCCATTACCTTTTTCAGAGTTTATGATATTTTTAGATAAAACTATTAGAATTTTGGTGATTTTTTTCATAACAAAATGAAAGGTAGAAGTTTTGCTTCATTTCTGGAATATATATTTGGGGGAATTTTCCCATCCGAAAGGCTACGTCCCAGTTAGCAGCAATGCGAGTGGTGTCAGTGCGTTAAGCCTAAGATAATGTCTATTTACAGTCATATCAAGGGCATGGTGACAGAGACATTAAAGCTTATCACTACAGGTCATCCCACGTAGTAAGGGCTCTCCCTAACTTGATTCACCTGGAAACAGGTGTATCAGCTATTGAGTCAAACCTAGATGGATATGACCTGATTTTGGCTATAGAAATTAAAGTGCTTTAACCAAACTAATACTTTACCAAAATTGACCTAGGACCTTTTTCCTAGATTAGTCCGTACAGAACTTTAACAAACTGCTCTCAGGAACCAGTGCCCTTCTGAAAATACAGCTGGAGGGATCCCAAGTGAAAGGGAGGGGGAAGATGAACATGTAATGAAGTTTTGCAAGAAAAAGGGTGTAGGAGCAGAAAGACGGATATAATGCACTCTGTAATGAAACATCATTCAGGTGCAGGGAGTGAGCCATACAGGCTGATTCTTAGCTGGCAGACAAACGCGTTTCCAGCCTTCAGGGTTAGGACTGCGTTTCAAAACCAGCTGGCTGGCTATATGCTAAGTTTTCCTAAAGTAAGGAGAATTTTCCCTGGGTTGACTGAAGGACAGAATTGGTGCTCCTTATCATCTGCTGGGATGAATTAGGTCTACAGGCTTGATTTAATGCAAAACCTGGATGATGCATTTATTAGGGCAGCTATGGCATTGTCCTGGTGTGGAAGGAAGACAGACCAACCTGTGACGCTCCCACAAGACTAGGTATCTGCTCCTCAAGCAGGAACTGAGAAGCAAATCAGAATCGATTATAATGTAGATTTAAAGAGAGTCACAATTTCACTTGCATAGCCAAGACAGACAAGCATCTAAACTGTCACTGCAATCTCTGTAAAATAAACAGATATTCTCAAAAATATCTTAATTACATGCTGAAGGTTAAGTACTCCAGAGTGATGAAAAGAAGCTCAAAGGCTAGGGAGATGGAAGATCTTACTACGCACATGACCCTAAAATGTTGTGTTGGAAGGGGCCCCTGTTGGACTACTTGGGACAGGTGGATGTGGCAGATGAAGGGCTGCAACGTGGAACATCCATAGTCTTCAGCCTTTACGCCTCTGATTTAGCCCCCTGATGTGCTTATCAGAGTACACTTTTATTGCGTGAAATGGGCTGCTCACACTGTGTTGTTTCCTTATGGTATATTAACTGTCAGGCACGATATGTTGGGGAGAACATAATACACACGCACCTTGAAACAGCATCATCAGCACCGAACTCAAGCATCTTAAAATGTAAGAGTAATCCGATGCAGCCACTGACTTCTCCCCATATTTTGTTACTGAAGTTTATTAGAAACTGCTATTAGAGGCTAACAAAAACTTTCGGTCAAAAGGTTGTTGGTAAAAAAATGAAGATCTTGGTGATGTTAATGTTTTTAGAGCTATGTCACTTTTGGTGTCAGTTTCATATAATTATTGGGGGGGGATAAAAAAATCCCCCCAAACCTAAATATTTTATTTCAAAATTTTTAAAAAATGAAACAGCTTTGCTTTAACATTTATCACTTCTGTTTACTTGGGGGTAGGTGAGGCAGCAACCCAAACAGTTTATTTTAACCAGAACAGTTTTCCTCCTCAAGAGGAGGAGGACAGATTTTCCTCTCTGATTTTTTTCAGAGCTAGCACTGATCTGAACACTGATTAGACTGAATTCTTTAGCTACAGCAGCAAATAGTCCTTATACAACAACTGCACCTTTGCCTGTGTAAACTGCCCAGAGATGAGCCATATTCTTTTATGCTTCAAAAAACTGTAGGAAAACACCCTGTCTAATGTTTGCTTAGGAAAGGAAAAGAACAAGAGGCCATGTAGAAATAGCTCCTCTTCATTCTGCCTAGCTCCCACCTGCACACACAGACGTAATCAGGAGCAGAAGTAGGGGTGCTGGCCCAGAATGAGGGATGGAGATGTCTCCAGCCTGCACCACAGCCATCCCCATCCAAGTTGCAATATGTTCCCTCTTCCTCCCCAGATGGGTGTGAAAAATCAAAACATGGAAGAACTGCTTGGGCTCTGGCTTCTCCCAGCTCATCCGCACAGGAATGCGGCCTCTTCATTTATCTCCAGGCTTCTGTTATCAGCCAGTGCAAGTATCATGGGGTAGCAAGGTGGAGGGCATTTAATAGACGTGCTACAATAAGCTGCAATCTTTGAAAAATGCTATTAAGAGCAGAGACTCTCCCTTTCTGTAGCTCCTGTGTTAATGAAACATTCCTTTAGCCAACAGAAAATTTATAAACTATGTAGTATTGCTTCTGCTATTCTAACTTCTTGAAATAATAGGCTTATATATGTGCCTTCAAGTCTAGTTTAAGATCAGGGAGCCTCCAAAGATGCAACAATTTTAATAAAGTAAACCTCTGCTAATCTTTACTCCAAGGATATTATCCTTAAGTATTATTATCACATAAGTGATAATAATACTTAAGTGCTGTCTATCTCCTATCGCACAGGTGGCTATAGGCACTTTTCTGCTTCTCTACACCCAGCTGCACGCTTTGTTGATCTGATGTGAAAGCCATGATGGCACAACTCACCTGAGTCTTCCTTGCCTGTTACACATTGTGCTCAATTACCTGAAATCCAAAGATCTTTCCTTCTTAGCATTCCCAACAGTGCTGATCACCTCTGAAATAACTCATCTATAAAGAGAACACTCACCACACACAGAGTTTCAGGATTCTCCAACCCCTTACTCGTATTTACATGGTAACTAAATTGCCACCAGTTGCACCCAAGTTTGCTGGTGTCATTTCTACACCCCTGCCCATCACCAAACCCCTCCAACAACATGCCACGAGTAACTGGTTACGTTCCTTTATTTGTATGGGTATTGTTGCACAGACTAGGTGGTCTCCGTGGGCAAAGACAGCCTCACTCATGCAGCAGGAGAACGCTCCCAGTATGCTGCGCAGCAGAGTCCCATCCAGAAGGACCTCTGCTGACCTTGTGCAAACACCTCCCAAAAGCAGGGAGGTGGGGAAGCCCAGTGCATAGCCACCTGAGAGGCTCCAGGTGCTCTTGGTCATGACTGTCAGGCTTTATTAGCCAAGGCAGTAGTCTTAAGGCCTTCAGCAAAGAAATGACAGTGATGGCAATCATGCCCACTAGATGTGAAAACGATGGAGAGAGTAGGTGTCCTGGTTTCAGCTGGGATAGAGTTCATTTTCTTCGCAGCAGCTAGTATGGGGCTATGTTTTGGATCTGTGCTGAAGCAGGGGTGATAATGCGGAGATGTTTTAGTTGTTGCTCAGCAGCGCTTACACCAGTCAAGGACTGTTTCAGCTCCCCGTGCTGTGCCGGGGGCACGGGAAGCTGGGAGGGGACACGGCCGGGACAGCTGACCCCAGCTGACCCAAGGGATGTCCCACACCGTATGGTGTCATGCTCGGTGTATAGAGCTGGGGGAAGAAGAGGGAAGGGGGGGACACTGGGAGTGATGGCGTTTGTCTTCCCAAGGAACCGTTACGCGTGATGGAGCCCTGCTTTCCTGGGGATGGCTGAACACCCGCCTGCCCATGGGGAGCAGTGAATGAATGCCTTGTTTTGCTTTGCTTGCGTGTGCGGCTCTTTCTTTCCCTATTAAACTGTCTTTATCTCAACCCATGAGTTTCCTCACTTTTACTCTTCCAATTCTCTCCCCCATCCCACCAGGGGGGAGTGAGCGAACGGCTGCGTGGGGCTTGGTTGCTGACTGGGGCTAAACCACGACAGTAGGTGGAGGAAAAACACAGAGGGACAGACACTGAACCACTTAAGTGCATAATATAACCAGCTTTCTCAGGTAATAATCAGAGAAAAGGAGGACAAGTCTCATCTCCACTGGAACAAGATAAAGCATTACAGGTCATTTTGGCTTGTACACTGCTGCCCATGGCACACCAGAAGGGAAATTGGGTTTTGGTGTATCTTTCACTGACAAGATGGCTGAAAGATGAAATACCCACTTCCAACTGTTGTATCCAACATTTGGGAAGCATCTGCTGAGCAAAGTGGTTGGCTGGCTATAGACCATCAGAACACAGGTCTCCCAACACTCTTTTCCTCACTGGGCAGACAGGTCTCCACAATCTAGATATGGTAACAAGCAGGTTCCCTAGTTGCATTGCTTCACCATGTCATCATGCCTGAAACACAGCTGGTGAAAAAATACCAGACCGGGTTGAACCCTTCACGTTGCATGTGGAAACACGGAGCAAGGGAATCATTGTGGTACTGCCCTGAGAAGTACTAGTGAGGCACAGATACTACTCCAGAGCTCATATGCAGTGTACAAAACTTGTTTAGTCTGCACATATCTTACAGTAGTTCTTGAATCCTTCAGTGTTTCATAAATGCCTCAAATTATGTTAAGAATTTTGCCTTGTGATGGGTGTGTGCTGCTGTACCTACAGAAAGTGGATAGACAGAAAGGCAATTTTTCTTCCAAGCAATCCCAAGATGGGTGGACTGAGTCCACGCATCAGCGTCTTTGGAATGTAGAGTTTATAGTACACGGCCCAGTTAGGATAGCCTGTCTTACTGGGGTGCAAGGATGAGCAGTTGCTTTCTGACAGCTACATCTAGATCACTTTCTCCCTTTGTGGAAAAGCGGGATAACAAACCACTCACCATATGAGGGTGATGGTTGCTGTTACAGGAGCTACCTTGAGGCTCTTGCCTCAAGGCACAGCTATTATCTTCACCTATGCTAGCATGCCTCTGTACTGCACATGATCCTACGTCATGCACTTCACAAAAGGAAGGCACTGTGCCATGGAAAGATGCAAGCAACAAGTACGACGATATCAAAGCTGCAGACTAAGATTTTGTGCCTAACAAGAATGGGTGTGATGATAGCAGTTGATAAAGGGGTAGAGCGGTAAGACCATGCGTAACAAACAGTGATGCGTATGGAAGGGCAGAGGCTGACAAGATGAAGGATTTATCACTTTGTTATTGCTGTTCTCTGACATCAGCAGGAAAAAGGGTGGAAGAATATATTATAGATATCTGATAAAAGATGCATAGTCCCTCCCACTTTATACCTCCTGCAACCTTCTTAATTACAGTCTTACTAGTAGATTGATCAGGTAGGAAAGGAAGAAGAAAAATAGTTGGCAGGCAGAGTTTTTTTATATAAACACTTATCTACCAGGATTTTAAGAAAAAAAGGATAAAGAAAACAGTGGAAAGATATGACAGCTAAGGGCACACAGTGTTCATTCATCATAAATATGCTTTTTTTTTTCCAAGGAAAACCTTTAACTCTGAGCCTCTTCTTGGAGGAAAGAGAAACAACTTACAACTCCAGCTTCAGTGCTAAGTATTTTCTCAGTGATTTAAGAAGTTTCCCTTCTAACAGTTTTGCAGCCATGGGCCCATCGCCTAAGTCTGCACCAACATAAACCAAGAAAACAGCTCTTGACCAGAAGAGCCCAACTGTTTAAAGCAGTAGCTGGAAGGATGTTTTGACAGTGAAAGGATGCGTATCTGAAAGGAAATATATTATAATTAGCTCTATTTAACACCTCATAGCAGGAACAATGATTTCTGTGTGGCAATTTTTGTAATTAGTTGTGTGCACCTATTTGACACACTCAGTGTGACACAGTACCTGGGAAAAAAAAATACCATGTATTTATAATCTTCTTTTGCTAGCAGGGAAGCACGTATAGAAATGAAAAACATGTTTAATATCTGCTATTCTATAAAAAAAGAGCCACAAGCCAGCAATCTATAATACATAGGCTTCCACTTATTTTAGGGCGTTGCAGGGGAGCAAAGGAAAAGCTTTCTATAAATCTCATTTATGAAAAATATGGCATTACATAAGCAGCCAAACACAGCAGGATTCCTTCTGTTTCTCATATACCATTAAATGTTTCTACTCCTTGTACCTGGACAGACAGAATTAGGAAGTCACATTAAGCTATTTTTAAGAAAGATTTATGACTTGTTAACCATTTCTAATTAAGCCTCTCACTCTTCTACACGAATGCTGTGAATGCTGTTTTAAGGTGTTTTGTTGAAAGCCTCCAGCTGACCCTGCCTGGCTGCTTTTTGGGTTTCATCTTTTACACAGGTACTCCAGCTACTACGGTAAGTAACTTCCTGAAGCTTAGCTCTCAAGTTTAAAAAAGCAATCACTCATTTTTCCTTCCAGCTGGTGGGCAGACACGATAGGTGACTGAAGCTGTTCGTTTCTTACCGCCTCCAGCAACTAGATTTGTTATGTGCACATCCTGCACATTAATGACAATAAAAATCTACGTAGTAGCCTTTGATCTGTGAAATCACTGGCTCTGAAGGGTGAGCAAGGAAAGAAGCAGCTGCTCAGTCTTCTCTGCTGGAAATCACTCTTTGTATATCTGACAATAAAGATGTTCTCAGCCTGACACTATCAAATTAGCAGGCAACAAACACTCTTCTTTCATGACATCACTCTCCTGGTTTTCTGCCACTGATACAGATGCCCTAGACTGTGGCCAAAGACTGCTCCTAAAGGGTCTGTGAATGCCTGCCAAAATCTAGAGGTAGAAAGATTATATAGAGACGTATATATTCTAATTTTCACAAATCACAACAGGTTCAGAAACACTGCTTATGCCAATTTGATCAATGTGCTGCTTGGGAAAGGAGGGGGTTCAGACTGTGTACCACAGCAGGTGTTGAGAGTGGAAGGCAGGGAGAGTAACATCAGGTACCAGTCCGAAGATTTCAGAGATGCTAGTACCTTCTGCTCTTTTCCGCGTCATCCTAGCTTGAGGCAACACGAAACACATAAAACACCCAGTAAATTGAGTAGATGACAAGTCTTGGCACTTATTTGAACTTCCCATGCCTTTGCCCCTAGGTTTGATGTTGTAATTCAGGATTGCTCTCATGTTATCACTCCTACATACTCTATCTAAACATAACCGCCCTTGAAGTTTTCATGCCAGCATTTATTAATAAATACAAATTAAAATATTCTGATTTTCATATTTTGGTAGATGCACAGTTTAGAAAGAAATATAAAATAAAACCAGAGTCCAAGATGGAAAAAAAAAAACAAAAACAAAAACAAAACCAAAAAACCAAACAGCTACCATTAAATATAAACACAGTTATCTTTCCAGGCTTTCTGAGAGAGAGGTCACAACAACCTTGATGTATTACCACGGCTGAGACACAAGATAAAGCTCCTATGGTGTTCCTATTGTCACATACAGTTTGCTTCTGTTGATCCTCTCATGCTGGGATGCTGCATGCACATTGAGAACTACGGGTATTTTACCTTTCTGGTGAAAAACATTATTTGGCAGAAGCTGAGGCAATCCTTACTGCATAATGCTCAGGGCCGAAAAAAAGTAAGATATTCCTTCTCCTCTTTCCTTCTCCTTTCTATGGTGGTAATTCTTCAAAAGCCGGTAAAAGAGGGCATTTTTGTTGATCATCTCTTATGCTCGCCAGTACAAAACCCAAAAATCCCTTAATAAATAAAAATATCTCAGGAACAACAACAAATACAAAACATACCCAAGTGAAAAAATTTGCATACACCCTTCCTAGCTTATTCACCTTTGACTTTTGTAGCAATTACTTTTCCATTCCCGAGACCTGCTAGAGAGCAGAACACATTGGAGGATAAAGGGACAATTAAAGTTTTATCAGGATTTAAAAAAAAGAGAGACAAAGCAGTATGCCCCAAATTGCATGACCACTGCTAAAGAACAGACAGAAGTTAATAAATCAGCCTGAATACACAGTCATGCTTGCACTGCGGTTAAGTGGTACTTTTCTCCCTAATTCCAATAACCTTTAATGCTAACAACTATTCAACTGAACCAAAAACCTTTAGAGTTAAAAACAAGGGTTAGCAGCCCGGTAGGGCTGTAAAAAAACCCGACCTTCTATCCTCTTACAGATGTTACACAAATCAGGGAAGAGCTGTTTAGCGTACACGCAGGTGCACATGCACATTGTATGGTCACGCTCTATTCAGCGCCAGTTTGCAGCATTACTATGCTCCTGTAGGTGGATAGTCAGTAATTCCTAGGCAAAGACTTTTCTAATTATTTGTAATTACTATTTTTATCAGTATTCGTATTCAAAAATGCTACTGTATATTCAAAGCAAGATGAAGGGAACACCCAGCAGCTCTCAGCTGCGGTGCCCTACCAGGAAGG
>VZTV01092050.1:2155-14708 GCA_013400875.1 Anhinga rufa | reverse complement strand
TTCTGGGCCCCCCAGTTCAAGAAGGACAGGGAGCTGCTGGAGCAAGTCCAGAGGAGAGCCACAAAGATGATCAGGGGACTGGAGCATCTCCCTTATGAGGAAAGGCTGAGAGACCTGGGTTTGTTCAGCCTGGAGAAGAGAAGACTGAGGGGGGATCTTTTCAATGCTTATAAATACCTGAAGGGTGGGTGTCAAAAGGATGGGACGGGACTCTTTCCAGTGGTGCCCAACGACAGGGCAAGGGGCAACGGGCACAAGTTATAACACAGGAAGTTCCACTTAAATATGAAGAAAAACTTCTTTCCTGTGAGGGTGCCAGAGCAGTGGCACAGGCTGCCCAGAGAGGTTGTGGAGTCTCCTTCCCTGGAGACATTCAAACCCCGCCTGGACGCGGTCCTGTGTCCCCTGCTCTAGGTGTGCCTGCTCACGCAGGGGGCTGGACGAGATGATCTTCAGAGATGCCTTCCAACCCTTAGCATTCTATGATTCTGTGCTTTAACAACTAGCATCTTTGAGCAGCTTGCTGGCTGAGATGGTATGGAGGGGTGGCATGTGGTTGTTCCTGACTATATAGGCATAATTTTATGTTATTAAAAAAAAATAAAATCCACTGTCTCTTAATCAGTGGGCAAAATGGAAAATAATTAGATTGTGCAGTGTTTGCATAAGAATAAACGAGTAAATTACATTAAGAAAACTCCCTATAATCAGAAGTACTTCTTTCAAGAAATGATGTTAATAAGCATAAGTAAGAATAACAAAATCTAGGCTTTGGTTTCTAGGACCACAAAGAATACAGAAAGTTTTACTTATGATTTCTGCTTTTGTAATTCTACCAAAATATTTTTTTTGTTGTGATAGGCTATACTTTATTTCTTCACCAAAACAGTAAAAAAGAATAAGGACAATAAATATTAAGGGGTATTACTACCTGGAAATGGATTATTCATGTAGTGCTACATGACACCTATCCTGGAAATGAAGGGACAGGGTATATTTGCTAGCATGGTGTCCTTAATTCTGTCATTTGTAATGATAGGAAAGGTAATGAAACCTACATGTTGAAGACAGCTCACAAAAATGATAAGTGAGAGCAAATAGGTGACACATTGGGAAGAAGAATTCCTGGTAGTTAGAGATGACAGAGGAGGTCTTATGTGAGCTATCTATTGTGGCTCTATGCCTGCCTCCTGGATAACTTTAGCAATTCAATTAACGGATATAAGCCTGTGTTTCATCATCTATAAAAGGTAGATAATACTTACACACCTCACAGCATCTTAATAATTGATTTTTGTATAGTGCTTCGTGATTCTCAGGTGGAAGGCACTATACAAGTGTCAAATTATTATTGTTGTTGTTACTAGCAGTAGTAACAGTACTTGGCATTTATACTGCTCTTACCTGTTCACAATGCTTTAACATCAACTAATGCATTCCTGCAGTGCCTTTCCGAAGTAGATACCTATGTACTTAGAGAGATTAAGAAATGCAACAACCATCTAGCTTTTCCATTTTCATGGTTGTAAGATTTTAAAAAAAAAAAAAAAAAGGTGAAAAAAGTCCTAAAGTACAAACATCTGGGTGATGATTAGAGCACTTGTGGGAGGTTGTAGGTTAGGTTTGGAGTTTGAGCATGGTTGGGACACAGAACATGGCATTCACAATTTCTGGACAAGTTTTTTTACCACTGTAAAAGCCTTCCTCCTCTAGTTGTATTTCTGAATGCAAAAGCCTATGGTGTTGCTGTGTGTTTATCATGCTCTGACCAAGCCTGTTCTTCCAGGTACTTGTACATGGTTTTGGCAAAGCAGGGGAGCTCGGCCAAGAGGTCAGTGCTGGCTAACAGGGAGTCCTGGACGTGTTCAGAACTCTTGGTGCTGCTTTTAGACCATCTTTAATTTCAAACACAGTTTTGGTATCTCCAGGCTTAGATAGATCAGGAGGTTTTGGTTCGTATTTTGGTTGAAAGGCTTAAAATCTCCCAAATTCTGTTTTAGGTGCTGAAGAGTTTGTGTAGGGGTTGGGTTTTTGTTTTGTTTTAACTTAACTAAATCTGTCTTTTAATAATAATCTGAGCTTTTAGATTTGTCTTTTTTTCCTGTCTAACTGCACAGATTTCTTTAATCTGTGATATCTTAGAAAACTGGAACTCTAAATTGCTCACCCATCTTTTTTGGATTAAATTCCACAATAAGAAATAAATATTTACCCATGGTTCCATTGCTGTCTTTGGTGTGGGCTCAACAGCTACAGATGTCACTGGAGGTACTCTCTTCAAAAGCAGCTAATTTTCGAGATGGCAAAATGTCTTTGATTCACAGCAGCAATGGGCTCCAAAGCTCAGGCATTCTTCCCAAGTTCAGCAGGTGTCTAAACGTTACTTACTAGAAATGACATGTATCTGTTGCTGTACACATAGGCAGAGATGATATGAATGCATGGTGTGGACTCAAGCAGCAAGCCACAATTTTAATACACTTAAGATATAACCATAATCAGACATAAACTCTATTCAGCTTATGTGGATGTATCATGATGATACTAACACACTTTACAGGGTGCTGAGGTATTCTGGTCTGTGCAGAGACCCCTTCAAGCAAAGAATTAAGATATGTGATCTGCTGTTCAGAAGCCTTTCCTAAGGCTTCACAGAACAAGAGCATCAGCGTGATCATGGGCTACAGCTTAAGGCCTTATCCCATGGTTTGCCTCTGAGGACTGCACTGGAACTTCCCCCTATGGACACCCTCCAGTGGACTTCTACTTGCAAGAGAATGAGGTGTAAATAGTTTTCACTGCAAACAGCCTTCAGGGTTTTTTTGTGCAATCAAAAGCTGAAATCAGATTTGTCAAGAAAACTTCTTATTGGCCACTGTGACCTAGGAGACCAGTTACAGCTCAGAATCCTGTATTTAGGATATGTGTGGTTTGAGGAGTGGGGAAGACTTGGCTTTGAAAACAGAAGTTAAATTATTATTTATGTGCAAACAATCTCAATGAAGCACATGTGTAAATGAGAGCAAAATATGACTCAGCGTTTTGTGATGAAAAGCAGAAACCCAGAGACATCTCATTTTGTTAAGTGTCACATTCCCAGGCCATCACTAATGAGAGCCTTGGAAATCTGTAAGTAAATGTTTCTTTGTGTCCTAGACATTAATAGTTATCAATAGCAGCAGGCTGCTGAAGTCAGCTTAAATGGTTAGAAAGCTTTTCATGAAAACAGCAATGGGTAAAAACAGATTGAATTTGAAATTCAGTGCAGGCACATGCTTCAGGCTTGCCTGAGAGGTGAGCCATCTAGAGACCTCTGCGTTGCTCATGATGGTGAAAACTGGAAAATGACTAATCACAGAGATGGTTAAATGTGCAACAGGCAGGCTTGGGTTCTGTATTGAGACAGTCTTTTTGCTTTCTGCAGGCTGGCAGTTACAGGGTCCCACTGCCTCCCTCAGCAGAAGGAAGGCTCCAAGAATTAATAAAGTATTATCCATAGAAATCATAATACAGGCATAAACAGCAAGACTGTTTTGTGCCCCATACGTGCTCTGCATCTTCCTGCTTCCTTGCTTTAGCTTGCCAGTGGAACAGCTTCACCCATTTGTACTGCCACAGGGTTTGGCTTTCTGCTTCAAAAAAGGATATTTCTGTAACAGGTGATTTTCACATACTGCCTATCCCTAGTTTTAGGGATACTATCTCAATATCATATTGCACCTTCTGAAAATAAGATTCAGTCTCACGAGTGTTAATGGAATCAATAGGGTTACCTGCATGAATAAAAGCTAAAACATTACTTAGATGCACATAGTCAATGCAAAAATCATTAGTTTTGATATAATCCCCATTTCTGTTTTTAACATTCTCCATAAATTCTTCTTTGGACAAATTATCCCCTGTCTTTAAATCAGCTATATGCAAAAATGTGTTTTAAATGTGTTTTTAAAACATCTTTTTTGCATATAAAAATTATCTGAGTTATGAAATAGCATTCAAGTGTTCTAACTTAAATGAAATTTCACTTTCAAGCTTGTACAATACGAGATTTTAAAATTTCTTGTATATATGGACATACAATGTCAAGGTGTGTCATTAAACTACAGAAAATTGTGTTTAATATTTTCCTGAGGCCACAGAAGAGGTCTTAAAGCTTGTTTAATTATCTTAAACCTCCTTTCAGATTTAAACTTTTGAGAACAGTTTGGTGCATTAGAACAACCCATTTTCTGGAGTTAGGTGAAATGTAGCTGCACCAGGACATATTTCTATGGCTATATGCTGTGGTGACTTTAAAATATTAGTGTTGGTAGTCAACTGAATATTGAATTTTGTATTTTTGGTTTTAAGTTGTGTTAGATTTTGGGGCAGCTTTTAATTTACTATATAATAAAGATAATTTGGCTTTTGTTTGTAATCCAATTCCTAACTTAGATCATCACCTTTCTCTAGCTTAACCAAGAATGTATCTGCTTTATATTGATGGAGTCTGAGTGCTTCCTAGAAGAAAAAAAATGTGGCTGTGATGTTTTGTACCAGCAAGACTCAAAACAGGGACTTAGTCCTCACTTAAAAAAATAATTGCTGAATATACAGAATATTGAATGTTATAAAAGGAAAGTTCTTTGTGCCAAATGGCCTAGACACTTACAGACAGGATATTTGGTGGTTATTGGGTTCTTAGAAATGAACAGATGTCTTAGATAGAAAATACATGTCCAGAATCTCACCTTGGCTCGTCCAGGTTTATACCCATGTAGCCCTGTTGATGTCACTGCTGTTTTTCAATAATATTATGACTATCTTTTCAGTTTGAAGAGTGTGCCTTGCACCTTACTGATATAACTTACATCAGAGTACTGTTATCTGTCTTTTAATCTGGTGTACTTATGCCTGTGTAGGATGTGAAGAAATATGGGGTGATGCTGCTGTATCATCGCAGTGGGTATTTTTCTATTTTCATGTAGCTTTTATTTCAGCATCTCAAATTTGAAATATTGTAATCCACGAATGAAGTTTTTTGGAGATGCTACATCTTTGTGTAATACAATTGGTATTTAAAATGTAATCTTTAAAGAATTCTAGTGCGTTGCATAACTGTGAAAAATAGTTGATTTCTGAGGTCTACTTTTTGCTTGCCTGAAGGGTATCCCATGTGTTGTTTCTATTTTACTGTAGCTTTGTCCAACCTACAGCTATGGCTGTGCTTGTAATGACAATCAGGAATTCCATCAAGATGCTTAATTTTTTTCATCCATGGCAAAGAATACCTAGAACCCTGAAAATGTGGCAATAGCCACAGAGCTCCCCAGGACTTAAGTATCATGTAATGAGTTCATATCAAGTAGTTACATCCATATATACAACACATTTCCTCTGGATGTGTGTAAATTTCCTATACGCTATCTGTAACTCTTAGCAGGTAATAAGGAAGTACTCTAAAGATTTAAAATTGCTCTGGAGCTGGGAAAGGAGCCTGCTTCTGCCTGTGGACATAATTTGAGAAATGTACAATGTCCTTTTATTGATTCTTTGTGAGGCATGGGATAGAGGAAGAATATCCAAACTTTTAAGACAGGGTAACATACCAGGAATCTTTTTCAAGTGATTCAGCCAGAGATTTTGCCTGGTAGAGGTAAGAGCTGCTCCTCACGCTATTTATTGTTAAGGATTTACAACATATACAACATAACCTATTGGAGTTTTCAAGGTGCAGCTTCCGCTATTTTAAAAAAAGCACTAGAAGCAATAAAGTCATGCACATAATTAAAAACTACTGCGTGTATTAAATATGTTGTTCCATTAGAAGAAGCCATTCCAGCTAAGTTTGTCATCATCTGCTAGATGCCGGGTAGTTTACATAAAATGTAGTAAGTAATTGCAGGTTGATTCTTGTGGACAAATGCTTAAAACTCTAGATCACTGTGCAGCACTAATTTGTCCCCTGGCTGGAATACTGTTGGGAAGAAAATAAATGGGAATAAGGAGTAAAATAATTTCTCTTCTCTATAGGTGGTTCCTAATATTCACATCTTTATTGCTGTATTTTCTGTGATGGGGTAGGCAAATTTCCAGGCTGTTCGCTGGAATCATTTACATCTGCTTTAAATGCTTACACAGCGGAAATAAAAATGTTAAGGTTAGTTATAAGAATCCATATGCCTAATACAAAGCAATGCGATATTAAAATGCACATAGATCTTCTTTCCTTTTCCCTTTTTTTTTTCTTTTCATCCAACTCAAGGGTTGCTTATCTGACTTACTGCATATTGACTGATATGAAAGAAAAGCTGTATAATTTGCTCCAATTTAAGGTCAGTCTAATTTTTTATTCTTCTTCTGTGACTCATCTCTAATTGTTCAAAATTGATCTCTAGTTACATGCTTGGGAACAAGGTTATTAACCAGTGCTTTAGAAGAACCTACTCCAAGACATGCTTAGGGTCATTAGCAATCCGACTCTTAAGTGGACACCTGTCCTTCTTCTCTCCAATGCTTAGTGTAAGCGAAACACCCAACCTGCTCCTTCTTAGTTCCCACTTCCTTATTATGAACCTGTACTAACTACCTTATTATGTTCACTCTGGGTTACTACACTCTGTCCATCCCAGTTCCTCCAGGCAGACAATGGATGGCACATGAGAAAGGTTGTGGTCATGTGTGTAAAGGCCTCTGCCGGCTGATTTTCCCTTCTTACTGGTTGTTCTCTGCCCTGCTGTGAGTCATCTGCAGGCCACAGCCCTCTGAGAGTGCCCCTGCCCCTTTGTGGGTTGCCCACGGGCTGTGTCATGGTCCCTCAGGGGTGTCCCTGCTCCCAGCCTCCTTCCAAGAGCACATCTCCATCTGTGCCCTTGTGGGTCTTCTCTGCAGTGTGTCTCCTGCCCCCAGCAGCTGCTGCCTGAGCAGAGGTACTGTGTGCTCCCCTGACTGGTTGCAGTTTTGGTCTGTGAGGGGAATTGTGTGCCTGCAATTGGATTTTATTGGCACATGGCAGTTCATGGCCTCCTCTCACATGTCACCACTGCAGCACCCTGCTAATTAAACCCCGCCATTTATGCTCACTACAGTGACATACGTCAAATTCCCTCTTAAATATTTTTCAGAAATAAACTGTATTACTAAGTCTGTATTGGACTACCCATTAAGAATAGTTCTTGCAGAAGGGACGGCTATTGCAGTGTCTGGCAGTACGGTGCAAGGTACAAGAAACCTGCACCTGGACTTTTGCTAAGCTGCTTGGTTGGCAAAAACATCTTGTCAAGGCTGGCGTGTTTGAAGTCTGTTTGGGTGCTATAAATTGCCTTTTTCCATGGAAAAAAATAAAGCTGATTTGAGAATTTTTCATTAATTTCTTTAGTAGGTAAATTCATTGTAACCATGTTCCCAAAAGCACAGTGTTTTTTTGTTAGTTAGTTAGTTTGTTTGTTTTTTGAGAATAGCCCCCCCCGCCTTTTATTTTGCTCGATCTCAAATATATTTGTGTGATCAATGAAGTTCTAGCTTTGCCTGATCCTATCTTCATTTCCTCTTTTCTTTTCCATGTCCACCCTGGCTTGCTAGGTGAATTAATTGTTTATGGTGAGTAGGATAGTTCCTACAGACAGAGGAATAGACATACAGATGCCACCTGGGATACTTAGTGGTGGAGTGGGAGACGCTGTTTGCTCCAGCAAATCCTGGTAGGGTAGGGCTTTCAAGGGTGTGCAACTTAATAAGACTCTGAGCCATTAGCTTTTCTAGAAGGTGTCTTTTGAGAAAAGGTATTTTACCATGGAACAAATTCATAGTATTGTTTTGTAGCACTGGAAATAAAAAATGCAAGATTCTTTTTTCTGTGTCTTTATGTATTTTTCATGTCTGGTAAGTCCCATGATCTTTATGAAATCACATATCTTTTTCAGTTAGGTATGTTGTAATTTATTGACATTTTTTAAAAAATTCTTCCAAGTGATTCCATTATACGCTTGTAGACAGAGTTAAGCTCTATGTTATTTGCTATCAAACAAAGAAATTGAAGTGGGATGAAATCAGAATAACATGAGTTTAAAGTTTATGTATTAAAATAAATAGGAAACATTTTTTGTCTATTAGGCTGATGGCAGAAGTAAAATTAAATTCAGCCACAGAGTATAGAACAGTAAGATTAAATCTGTGATGCACTGTGGTTTGTGAGTGGAAAAGAATGATTCCTGCATATGTTTTACAACATCTGAGTGGAAACACTGATTCTGCAGCTTGGGATAGGAAATACAATCAGTGCAGCTGAAGCCAGCATCTATTTATCTTAAATTAATCATTCTCCAAGTAGGCAGTTGATATCCCAGTGCTGTGTGTCATCGTTTTTACCTTCCTGCAGCATATATTAAGCCAAAGAACTGTTATTGTAGGAGCTGAAATATATTGCAGCACACAGACTGTAAATGTTTAAAAATAGACTCTTTCCTGTATGTTCAGTTGACACTTAAACTGTATTAATAATTTTTCTTTAAATACTTAAAATTATTAGACACTTGGAAACATATACCTACAAAATTCCTACAGTTTTCACAAATATAAAAATTGGTTTTAAGATCTTTAAATACAGGAGAAGAAAAAGAAGCTACAGGTAGATTTCAAGCTAGAATATTTTTTAGTTTATTTGAGGTTTTAAATTAAATTAGTTTTATTTCTGATTTTCTCCAATATGGAGACAAGCAAAAACCTGAGAGTTGGTTTTAGTTGCTTTTGAATTTACAGAGAACTGGATAGGTCAGGTCTGAATCTCACACTCTGGATTGAGTGACAGGAGGAAAGTTATTCTTTTTTGCATTCCTGTTTGGATACATATAGTTTAATTCAAGAACAAGAATTCAGGCGATAACAACACTAGAGAGAGATCTGCCTTTGAGACACAGATTCTCCAAGGCATTTAAGCCTTTCATTTCATTCTAGGAAAGAGTCTGAGGTTTTGTTGGATCTGACCTCAAATGTCATAAGAGAGAATGAAATAAAAATATAATCTGCTGTTTCCTATGGCAGGTATAGTAATTAGAAGAAACTAAAGAGAAAAAGAGAGTCAGTCATTATATGAAAAGCAGGAAATGAAGCCGGCAAAATTTTCTCTTAAAGTCATCATTTTTTTCACCTAAGTGTTAATGATATCTGACAGTAATTGCCTGCCAAGCAAAGTACTACAACTGGACCCTTATTTATTTTTGTTGATTCTTATATTATCACAGTTTTTTTTATTCTTCCTCCTTCAAGTATTTATTTTTTCTGATTTTAAATCAAAGCTACATTAAAAAATAATAATAAAAAATAGTAGGATTTAGAAATCCTAAATGACAACTTTTTAATGTTGTTTTAAATTTTAATGTTTTCAGCAGCTTTTATTTTATCTGTAGTTTATGACATGCAGTATACAGACTAATACTAGCTTTACAGCAAAGTTTGTATTTGGAGTCTCCAAACTCTTATAGACTATTCACTCTCTTCATATGCTGACCACTCCTCAGACACACTACACTGAAGCAGTTCTGAAGGACTTGTCACCCCCGCCTCTAAGATGGGCTTCAAAGTGACTTCTTGTCTGCTGTGATGTGGTCATTCAAACTAAATTGGCATCCTGTGCATTGAAGCATGGGTAAGAGTGCATTCCTTATCTGTAGCTTAGCTTTGAGGGGTACCAACATTCAAGTAGTGGGCAGCAACATCTTAAATCACTATTTCTGAAGCAGACAATTTGCTCCTAATGTTTCCCCAGGACAAATGCTGGGTGCCAGTACAGAACCAAGGGGAATCATTTCTGCTTAATGGAAGTAACAGAAAAAAATCACTTGAAATCACCTTAAGGTGTTCAGGGTGTCAGTCTGGCCTCTGGCATACATGACAAGAGGCTTGCTGTCACTCACCCCAGGCACAAACCCTGTGGTAGCAATGCCAAGGACTGCTGTGGGGTCACCATGATTGCTCTGAGCTACCTGAGGTTTCCTATATGCAGAGACACCCTCCTGCTGCAATGCTGCATTAGTTCTGTCTCTTCAGAACTCAAGTTATACGGTTCAAATGCTTAGTTATTTCCTTCGTATATGGTGAACTGGCAGCTAGATGAAGAATAGCAAGAACAATCCTAAACAGAGAAAACAATAAGATTATTTAAAATTAACAATTGTAGTGGTCAACATTAATGAAAAATCTGCCTAGTTACTTTCTTAAATCAAGAGACACGCTTTTAATTTAATGACCTGGTTTTTAACCTTCCAAGGGAGGTTTAGACTTGACCTTAGGAAGTATTTCTTTACAGAGAGGGTGGTCAAATGCTGGAACAGCCTTCCTAGAGAGGTGGACCATGCCCCAAGCCTGTCAGTGTTTAAGAGGCATTTGGACAATGCCCTTAATGCCATGCTTTAACTTTTGGTCAGCCCTGAATTGGTCAGGCAGTTGGACTAGATGATCATTGTAGGTCCCTTCCAACGAAAAATTCTATTCTATTCTATTCTATTCTATTCTATTCTATTCTATTCTATTCTATTCTATTCTATTCTATTCTAAAATGTTAAGTATAAAGAGTTTGGACAAAAGTGAAGCCTTAAGTGGAACTACTCTACCTTCGAAGTATTTGAAAAAATAGGGGTTTTTTAGAGTTTTATGAAAAACCTAATTAAGCCAATGGGGTGGGTGCCTTTATTTTGACTGCTGGATTTACATCAAGAGGATGTTGTTGAAGAAACTGAATAAGGACAAAAGGAGTACACACCATTCCCAGTTGTTAGAAGCAAGTGCCAAGGAAGCCACCCTTTGGAAGAGGACAAGTCTATGCTGGAATTGTACCATCTGCTTAACAGTCAGGACAATCAGGACTGAATGCACAAAGCCACTTAAAGCCTGTCATTCTGTAACTGCTCATTGTGGTATTTCTTGTGCTTATGTTGGAGACCATTGTCAGAAAAGGTAACAAACTGCACCCATCATCGATCTGGTCTGCTTGGGTTCTGCTATCTGTATAAAGACTCCATATAGTTGACTGAGGCAGAGCAGAAAATATAGATTTACTCAGATTATTATTGCAGTGGCCAAGTACACTTATAGGGATGTTAAGATACAAGAGGTCTGACTTATAAAGATCTACACGCTCAAAAGAGAGCAATAATGAAAATCCATTTTACCAGACTTGAAACTTTCGAAAACAGAGACTTAAATGGAAATGCTGACAGGCTCAACTATAGCAGTCTTGAATGGATCTACTAAGATAATGTATTCCAGAAGTCTGCAAAAGATTGTTACTAACAGTGATCCAAAGAAAAAACTTTTATTTTCCATCTCAAGGAAATTCCTTATCCATTAGTAGAACAAAAATCACTTTGTTTTTCATGTGCCTAGGAAGCAAACTTTGTTTTTGTGATATAAACATGGATTAAGTGTGTCTTGCCTACTGTTGGCACTTAGAAAGCAAAGGTAAATGTTTAGAAGTACTTTTTACTAGTAAGAATACCCTTTCCTGTGTGTGTATTTGCACTGTATATAATGAAAGTTTTACACCTACATGCTGTTTGGTACATACAGGACATAATGCACATAGAAAACTGCAATAGGTCAAAGACAAGGTTCTGCAAGACTAGGGAGCTTAGATAGCTCTGGTTAATGTAACTGCATGGCCACAGGCAAGTCTTAGATTTCCAGCACAACTGCTTGTGAAGCTATAGAAGAAGTCATATTAATTGAAGACTTTTTCCTTGTAAGTCACTGAAGTAAAAGTGAAGACCTGTTCTAATAACAGATAGAAATTAAAAGAAAGCTTACACAGATTTACTTCCTCAAGGGTTCATTTCAGCTGTGACACTCATTTGTAATTTTACACCTGAAGGGGAGGCAAGACAAGGTTTATTTTGAAATCCCCATATTTACTTTTTGTCCTCTACTATGTACCTTTTAGACAAACATAAAGCAAGGCTTTATACATCCACAGCCCAATTTTCAGAACCAGTGAGCACCGGAGATTCCTGTGATAACATCTGGAGCTGTATGTCTTAACACCTCTGAAAAATCAAGCCTTCAGACATTATTGCTTCATTTCCCCAGGCAGATTGTCTCACAGTACCTGACAAAATGAATGAGAATTGCAGAGTGCTGCAGTTCAATTTGTACTAACATTTATGTCTTTTGAATGTCAGCATGGTTTTTTAAATGTTTCCTCATAAAACTAAGTCCACTGTCAACAATATTCCTCACTCTGATTAGAGGAAGTACTCTACAGCTTAATAAAATCCTAAACCAAGCAGAGAGCTGCCAAAGTTTTGGAAGAAAATACATGAAGCCAGCTCAGGCTTTCTCTGAGCCACAGAAAAGGCATGGGGTGTTTGGGCATGTAGGTGAAAGCAGTTCTGCCTTTCACCTTGATGTGCAAAACAACATTTCATGATATATATGCATATTTTCCTCTCTCCTTACCTGTGGACAGCAAAGGGGAGATGAGGTAGATGAGGTAGATGAGGATTTCTTCACTAAATCTTCCTGATTTGTGGATCATTTTCCTAATTTTCACGCTTTCTGTTTCTCCTTATAATTTGATCTATAT
>VZTV01092042.1:0-10333 GCA_013400875.1 Anhinga rufa | reverse complement strand
CTTCTCTCTCTCTCTCTCTCTCTCTCTCTCTCTCTCTCTCTCTCTCCCTCTCTCTCCAAGTGACGGTTATTAAAAGGCCCCAGAGAGATGAACATAGATGGTTAACATTAATTTCAGCAACAGCAAGACACTATGTCCCATGATAAGCTGTTTAATTAAACCTTGCGCCTTTCTTAATCTGCGGTTGTATTTCTGTCTGGCTTTTGTTTCTCATCTTGTCTCTGTCTCTCCAGTTTCCATGTTTCAGACATAGCCTCATTTATTTTTATCATGCATGATTAATTCAGTTTACATAAAGGGTTTCTTGAGAAGGATGGCTAAAGTATATAAAGCCCTTGTTCAGCCTAAATTTGGATTTAGATGGTTTGTAACTCTCTTCTCTTCAGTGCAAGTCAGTCTCCCAGTTCTGCTGTGCCTCTTGCTCTTCCCTCCAGCTAGCCTAGAGAGCCTTGCCAAAGCTGTCCAACAACAGCTGTTGAGCAATGCGCTTAATCACAGACACTCCTTGCTGTCCAACTGCATTTAATCAGTGCAAAAGATGAAACTGCTTTCAGAAAGAATGTTATGGAGAGAAAATGAGCAATGAAACAAAGAGGAAAGCAGCGTTTCCTAACCATAACTGTTGCGGGGAGAAAGAAGAGTTGTTATCCCAAAGAAAGGGGAAAACTGGTAAATGCTTTTTTGGTCAGTTCTCCATGATGATATAGATGTGTGCTGGGTAGAGAACATCATTGTTTTCGGTGTGTTAGGTAGCAGTGGGGAAGTCCTGCACTAAGTTGCAACTAACAGCATTAGTGCATGTTTGAGGATGGTGTAGAACTAAAAAAGGCGTGTAGACAGTGTCTTGCACACTGTGCTGAACTGTGATTGAATATTAAATTTCAGTGGAATACTGATCAGTTAGGATGTCTGATTCCCACACAGTCTGAAAGACTGGGATTTTTTTTTGTGTGCTTTGATAGTTTCTGACATAGCCACTGACAGCTTTTGTTTGCCTTTTCCTTTAGCTTAATACTATATAAAATACTTAGTGAACATAAAATCAGATCTTACTTTTCTCTTTTTTTTTTTTTTGTTTAGTTAGGGGAAAGAGAAGAAATAACATCTCTACTAAAGCCAAAAACATGTGGCCATTGCACCAGTCACAAAGTATATTTTAATCTCTCTTTGTAGGAAGTGAAGGGCCAGGAAAGCAAGGTGAGCACCAAAGCTATGCTCCTGTAGGTATTTAGGAGAAAACAAAAAGACTAGATGCAGTTTCTGGAAAGTGTCAACTTGTTACTGTCTTGGTGCTTGCAGTGATTGGGGATGGATGTGGACTCTCCTGAGAAAAATTTGGTCTGCACTGGATACCTTGTGAAGTCATACTTCATCAGCTTCTCTGTTAGTCTCCATCAGGCATACAGATGGTTTTAATTGTTTCTGAGTTTGTCTGAAGAAGGCTGTAACATAAATCAATACCAGAAAACAAGGGAAAGCTCTTTATTTTTTCCCCTTTGGCATAGTTTTGCATGAACTGAAAACTAATATAATGTGGAGAAAGAGTGTAAGGGAAAAGGGAAGGATGAGGTAGCATGTTTTGAAGATGTACCACCCCCCTGTAATTTGGGTATTGGGGCTGTCTGGAGAGATAGAGTATAAGCAATGTGATTAATTTTTAGCCTGGACCTAGATGGGTGCAACCTGTTCATCTTCTGTGAACACTGAATGTATGAGGCTTTTCTGCCCTTCTTGGCCCCTGCATCCCCCCAAGAAAACTTTTCTTCTTCACATATGCACACAAGAAGGGTAGCTGGTGAGATTAGCAGGCAGAGACTATGGGATAGCTCTGGAGTTACTGCAGACCATCTGCTAGGAGTTATGTCCTGTCATTTGTTGCAGGCTTGAGGAAAAGATGGTTGGAAATAGCCTTTGAGTCTTACTGGGGTTTTGCTGGTTTTGTCATTTGCTCTAAAATTCAGGTTGATAACAATTAAGTATTATCCTAGAAAAGTTTCTATCTGGCGCGTCAGTTCCAGCCTTGTAATGAAAACTAATAAGTAACAAAGCAGTCTCTTATCTCCTTTTCCTAAAGCTCATGGGTTGTAGCTGGCACCCATGTAAGAGCCTAAACGTAATAGACAAAAATAACATGGCAGGAACCACACAGTACACTGGTGTAGCACACGCTTCTATATTTGCTGCAGTTGGAACTCTTCCAGGGTATTTGTCCTCCTTTGTCAACATAAAGCATTGCAGCATTACCTTGCTGAGTTGAAGGACTTCACTGGCGCTTGGTCCGGAATTACTGAATTCGCAGAAGTTGCCTACCAGCTGAGATGTGATATGCACTGAAGCAGCCTGAGCTATAGAAATATTCACACACAAAGAGCTGAGGTAGCCTGGAACACCATTGCCATATGGAAGGAGAAGGAATTCCCAGGCTGTTTGCTTAAGTTGGATGGGTGCTCTGGCACTGAACAATCTTGGGAACTTTGCAAAGTTCTGATAATAATTTTCATTTCACATCAAAGCAGATGAAACAATCAAAGAGAGGAAACTTAAGCTTAGGCAAATAATTCTAATTAAGTGTTTCGAAGAGGGGGAGGAAAACCCTGAGCTTTTGCATGCCGTTAGTTCAAGTTTGTGTGTGTCTTTGGAGAATCAGCAAAAATGTGGAAGTTGTAAGCCTAAGTGGATTTTGTATCAAATAGTTAAGTATTTGGGAAACTTACGTGAAGAATTTTATGCTGATTTTTATAATTATATATGGTGTATACCACATGATTTTGTGACCTGTGTATGTAGAGAGTAAACTGTGAGTGGGATAGGAATAAGGCAGTAAGCTCATTTGAAAAAGGTAACTCTTTCTGCCTTGAATTTACAAGATAACAAAGCTAATGAGTGACTGTATTTAGTAATATATGTCTTTTTGTTGCCAGTTATCACCCATAAAATACATTCTGAAGCGACTGCTACTTTAGCTTTCTGGGGTAAGGAGCAGTCTAGCAAGAAAAACCGCTTAAATCCTCCGCCCAGCACTGTCACAACCGGTGTGCTTTGAACATAGGCAGAGACAAGCGGAGTTAAAAATCTTTTCTAAAACACCAGAACTGCCTGATTTTGAAATGATCTCTTGATGTGGAAAGTCCCTGAAGCTTGTTATCTCATCCAAAATACGAATCCTGCCAGGAATCCTAAATAGGTAATGGTGCGTGACGAATGGTTTGATAACGAGCATTCATCTGGCTTCTCCTTGTTTTTCTCCTCACAGTTGTCTGGTGGGTGCGAGCTGACAGTGGTAATCCACGACTTCACCGCCTGCAACAGTAATGAGCTGACAATCCGCCGTGGGCAGACGGTGGAGGTCCTGGAGAGGCCCCATGACAAGCCTGACTGGTGTCTGGTTCGAACCACAGATCGGTCCCCAGCTGCAGAAGGCCTGGTCCCCTGCGGCTCCCTCTGCATCGCTCACTCTCGCAGTAGTATGGAGATGGAGGGCATTTTTAACCACAAAGGTAAGAAATGAGGGAAATGAAGTCTTGTCGTCAACAGTGCGAGTTTTGGGTACTGGGGAGTACTGTGCAAACAGGCACTTCGGTGTTCTTGCGCTGTTTTAGTTTCTGGTTATTAATTAGAAAAAACACAATGCTTTTAGCAACATGCAGCCACACTGTCTATTCCAAAATAAGCAGCCAGCAATTCTCAGTGTTAAGTGAAAATGTGGCTGAAGACAGGGAAGAGCTTTAAGCAAGTCATGTCTTGGTGAACAGTTACATATCATGTTAGATCAAGCTGTGATGATGGGAAAATCTATAGATGTTTTGTGCTGAAAGGGCGAGGGAAGAAAATCTCCAGCATGCAATATCAATGGCTCCTGAGAAACCCTGCTGTAAGAAGTCATGACAACATCAGGTTCAGTGATGGAAAAGGTAAATACATGTGTTCTTATGCACTGGCACAGTAACTGGCTATTTGGACTTCTGTATTTTACTTAACTGAGTTTTCCAGAGTAGCAGTGGCACGTTCATCCCTTTTTCCCAGAGCAGCTGTGAAATCTGATAATTTTTTGAAAGTTTTAAGGTTTTGGTGTGCTGTAGTCTTTAGGCTCCGTAAACTCCCCAGAGTAGTTTGTTATTAGACAAAATGCTTGCTTGCTTCATTTGAAGCTACTGGAGTTTGCAGCCTGTGAACAGAAAGCAATTAAAAAAACCCCACTAGAAAAACAGTTCATCAGGAGGTGTTTCATCACATGCTGGGGGAAAAGATGCATTTCAAAAAGTTTATTATTGCAAGTAACAAGATTAGTAGGAAAGCAGTGCTAGGGAAAACTTGTTTTCCAAAACACAAAATTCTGGTTTTGGAGAGTTTTTCATAAATACAACCACAAATTTCTCAATTACTCAGTCCATCCCAGCTATCACATTACAATTTTCCCCAGTTTTTTCAGACACCGTATAAATGTGCTTGGCTAAAAAAGGGGAGAGTTTGTGTTTCTTATATTAAGAGCATGCACAGCAGGAATGTCCTGAATGCAGGGCAATTGGGAGGGGAAGTCTGAAGGACTGTGCTATATAGCTGGAATACTTTTTTGTCCCCTTGTGTCCTGTAATAATTTGGATAGAGAAAGTTTGCAGTTGTTCTGATGATAAAATTGGAAAATGTAGTTAGGTATCACTGAAACATTTCTTCCTTTAACTAGGGGGGGAAATCATGGAAATATCAACAGGAATTTATTTTTTTTTAAGCAACACTTACAGAATTGATGAAACCATTTTCCTTTGGAGCTAGGGGACTTCACCTTTGAATGCAGAGAATTTTATTACGAGAGGCAGATTGTACTGGACAATATATGTTATATGAAGAACATTGAGCCTGTCAGCCTCCTGAGGGAGAGACAGAGCTAGTTTTGTCTTTGAGAGGTTACTTTTATTAATCAAACCAGTAGACATAACCCATATTGCTTTTTTCCTTTACTGTTTGTTTGGGGAAAACGGGGCAGAGCATTGTAAAGTTACTTCAGCTTCTGTTCCACATTTTGCTTTGAAATAAAGAGCATTAATTAATTATATTAGTCATGGAGACTGAAGAAGAAAAGGCCGTTGCTAGAATGAGCATGATTTGCAGGGTTGAATGCAGCCTCAGAAGTGACTTCTGTCCCTGCCTGTCACAGCCTTCCTGTGGAATGTTATGGCATGCCATCTAAACCCCAGCTGATAGGAAGCAGCTGCTAATTGTTTATTCCCCCATTACTGGGTGTCAGGCTTTAGGAGCTGGATGGTTGATTTGTAAAGTTTCCCATGCATGTGACTATGACTGAAGTCAGTGTGAATTGTCTTCAACATGCAAACTATTATATAATGATAGGTAATCTGGGGAGGTAAGAAAAAGCAAAAAAACCCCCAAACTTTAGACTGGGTATTTGAACCCACTGGATATGTTTGACATTGGTCTCTGCCTCAACTTTCTGTTGCTTGAAAGAGGTTGATAGTGTTCATTTCACAGAGGGATTGCAAAAATTAAGCAAAATTATTGGAGTGCTTTGATTTTATTATTTTCCCCCATAGTGAAAAGCACTTCAGAAAATCCCACAAAGCAATTATTCATTCTCAAGTGCTGCATTTGATTAAAGATCTTTAAATAAGGCATTGGGGGGGAATATGCTAATTGGAAGAACAGAAAAACAATTAGATTATATTCTCAGAATTGTTCATTGTGGGCATTGATTGAGGTATGAATTCCTAAAAAAACCAAAACAAAACAGAAAACACAATCCCCACAACAAAGAGTAAGTGAATGATGTAATTTAAGGCAGTCCATGTACTTGAGTGGACAATTCTTAAATATTGTATTCTCTAGATTTCTAGTGCTTGATTCTGCAACTTCAGTCTTTTTAATACAGGAATTTTTTCTCTTTTTTTTAACCATAATTCAGTAAAACTTCAGAGTTATTGTATGATTCAACAAATTAGGATATTGACCTCGGGAGTTTTTAGGTCTGAAAATACATATAATATGTTAAGCTCGCAGTGTGAGCATCAGGTCTGAGTAATTCTGTACAGTTCATGGGCTAGGCCATGTGCAGTAGACACGAGTCTGGAATTTGTGTATGTTTGGCATCACAAGCTGTTGTGAGAGGCTTAGAGAGAGAGAGGTTTTATGTAATTCCAAAGGAAGAAGGGAGGTGATCATCATCAGAAGCGGTGGGGGTAGCTGCTTGGATGTTGAGTTCTTAGCCTATACAAATGGTTTGTTGAAGCGAAGAGTTTTGTACTCCTTTCAGTATCTACGGAGCCTACAATTTTTATCTTTTCAACAGTTTACCAATACCATTTGCCAACTAAACAAGCTGGAAAGCCACAGCATATCAGAGGTGAAGTAAGCTTCAAAGTTTTGACATGGCAAACCTCTTCTAATTTACAGCTGGTTCTTAAGTTGTGTAAAACCACATTTTGTCACCGAGTACAGAAATATTGGGTGGTATTTAGCGCCTTAAATAATCTGAAATTATTATCCAGAGAAGGGTAACATGAAAGATTATTAAAGCAAAAAGTATGTTCAGTGAAGCCTACCTCTGACAGCCGATCTTGGTCATTCCTTGTCAGTCCATATATTGTCTGTCAGCCATGAGAGGTAATGTTTTATTCTCATTTAGAAGACTGCCCCAAAAATGACCCTCATCACTTGCCTACAAGTGTAGGTGTTACTTGTCCTCTAAAAGTGTGTATCACTTTAAATATCTAATCAATATCAATGGGTAAAAAAAGGCATTTACAGTATCTTCACTCTTTAAAATTTTATGGTAGTTAACAAAAGAAATATTTTGTTAAGAGTATGCGGAAAGCATTGCATAGAAAAAAAGACACTCACTAGGTAGATAGTCATGTAGGGAGAGGATTGATTGCAGGTTCCAGACCTCTTGATCACTCTGCTGGATATGAAATCTATTTTTGTAAGTTATTTGGGTCATTTAATCAATTTGACATGCAGTTTACAGATGAGTGCATTTTAAAAAATCTAAATCCCTTTTAGAAGAGGGGAGAAAGACAAACAAGTGGGTAGTGAAGAGGTTGAATAACAGTTGGTGCAATCTACAAAAAATTACTAGCTTTGGAAGAACATGTTTTTCACAAGTAATACATAAGGCAACATATTTTTTTTTGCAATGATTCCCCACATGTTATTGGGTGTGGGGGAGAAAGAATGTTCCTGTTTTATTTGGTGCTTCTCTCTTTTTTTCTTTTTTTAAACAAGGGTTTCTTTTCATTCTAAAGTACATCCTTTTTATATGTGCAATTCTCTTTCCTTTGTTTGCAGGGCATTTACACAGCCACAGAGCTTTGGGTAAAGGGCAGGGGACAGGATTCATATAACAAAAATTGAATGTGTAAGCTCAGAAAAATTGGCAGGTATTTAAAATTGTGAATCTCTTGCCTGTTTAGATCACAAGTTCACTGTCTGTTCCAGCTTTGAGTACTTCTGAAGTCTGAAGAATTTGTGATAGTCCATCATATCCCTTCTGTAGGTGCTGCTGTTTGGAGAGCTACAAAGGCTACAGCAGGTCTTTGCTCATGAGGCTTACGTTTGCATGTCTTTTTTTATGTTATGGGGTGTATTGGGACCATATCTAACTGCCAATTCATGTTACTATCTGCTTCATTCAAAACTTGGCCACAGAGATCTTTTTGTTTACCTGGAGATACAATATCTGCCTGTTTTATACGTTCTTATAATCCAGGTATCTGTATAGGTTTGTTCAGATCTGAAAGGTAGGTGTTATCTTAGTAACACGGTAACAATACATGCACCACTGTAATACTGAACACTGGCTTTTGATTTTACTTTCAGGATACTGTCCTGACTGGTGCCATGAACAAAAATGTTATTTCAGCTGGGATTTTTTGCCTTTTTTTTTTGTTTGTTTTGTGGTGGTGGTTTGTTGTTTGTTTGGGGTTTTTTTGTGGGTTTGTTTTTTGTTGGTTGGTTGTTTTTTTTCCAACTGTAATATCTCTCAAAGAGTCTACCATAATAACAAGGATCAAACAGCTGATGCTTTCCAAGACAAAGGTAGACAGATTTGTTTAAAGAGCTGTGTTGTAGGGCCAGTGTTGGCGGTGTCAGAGCTCTTTTTGAATTGGTATGGGGACCTCCTATTCAGGAATTTAAAACAAAAATAAAAAATTGCACAGGTGATCTAGAGATCTTTCCCCAGAAAAGAGGGATATTTTATAGTTGAGGCCAAAGAGTGGGATAAAACATAGTCTTGAATTTGTTACATTTAGTAAGCTTGTTCTTACACAATTGGAGACTTTCTATCCAAACTATTAATTTTAGATGAAGGGTGAAGGAGAGAGAGTAAAGGTAAAAGACCTTGTGTATGATCAAGAGCTTTGAAAGTTCTGATTGAGAAATGGAGTGTTTCCATGTTTAGTTCAAATACTGTTATGTAGGAAGAAGCAGCTCTGGATAGCAGCAGAATTTGATCAAGTAAAATGGGAATCCAGTTTGAATAATTGAAGAAGGACTCCCTGTTTGTAGTGGAAGAAAAGAAGGATGACCGGGGCAGCAATTGTTTGCTTGCAAGCAGAGAGAGGCTGTAGAAGGGGGGGATTTGCTGTTTTGAGATGAGCAAGCGAAGTATGGGCCATATGTAAGGAAAAAGGATCCCCACCAGTGGCTCAGAGCCAAAGCACTGCCTTTGAGACTGTCTGACAGCATTTGCAGCTGCAGGAAATGAAAGTTACAACCCAGGCCAGCAGGGAAAGTAACTCATAACAATGAGTAGGTAAGGTACTTGCTTTGCCTTGTTGCCTTGGGGCCATGTGGCAAAAGGTGGGGACTGTAGTTTCCAGGGTGCCGTACAGAAAGGGATCTGCTTCTGCTACAGAGCTGGATGCAATCACATGCAAAAAGTGATATCAAGGAATATGTTGTAGCTGTACAAGACACTAAATATTAATCTAAAAATTCTGTTTCTTGATGAATCAATTACCTCCTCAGAAAATTTCCAAATAAAGGGCTGCCTATCCAGATAACCAGATAATAGAAAGCCTTATGAGGAGCTCACGGGAGGCAAAGCCAAGCAGTCAGTTGGATTTCACATTCTGCTAATCTAAATTGGCAAAAAATGTAAAAGCTGTGCTGCAGTGTCAGTTCAACTTATTTATCAGGCAGACTTGAGCTTGAACAGAGGTGCAGGCATTTTAATAGCTAAAGTTCAACTTCACAATTATCAGCTGTTTCAAAAGCCTAATAAATCAAATTTCCATGTAATCGCAGATATTTTGCTAAAAGGCATTACCAGTCTAACAGCAGCAAAGATAGTTTGAATTTAGGTTTTGTGTGTGTGGTTTTTGAGACATGTTCTCATGCTTTAGTCCAGGTAAATAAAATAGCTGCAGTATAAACTATAACAAGAATTCTCTATCCTGACTTTTCCACCTTGTGGTTTTAGTTGAGTTTGCAGTTAAAAATGTGGTTTGAGCATAAGTAAACTTAAATAAAAAGTCAGCAATTGACTGTGGTCCATTAGCTCATATCAGATGGTCAGAGTTAATAGCCAAATTCTAACTCAGCCTTGAATAAACAGTAGAGGCTGTATAAATGGCTTCCTTAGTGTTGTGCAGCCCTAAACTAGATCAGGAGATTCAATGAATCTCACAATTTTAATTTCTAGAAGACTTGTATCTAAATCAAGTTTATATACATTTTAGGATTGAATTCTGCGTAAACCTGCCTTTAACTCTTGCACTATTTCCTTTATCATAACCCAGCCCAGGAAGACCTGTCAGATATATCTGTATTTCCCATGCTGACTCTATTTGTGGGCATAAGTATGTGGTTAATTTGTCTCTGGAATTTTTGTATATAGGTAATGAAAGCTTTTTGCTCTGCTTGGGAGCTCAGTATTACCACTGAGAAAAAGACTAAATTTTATAATACTGGTTTGAATGTATTTTTGGTCCCAGACAGCTGCCAAATATATTTCTCTTATATATCATAGTTGGAAAGGAAATTGGTGTGTAAAAAGTATCTGCTTCAGAACAGATGTATTTGCACAGCTGATCTTTGGGAGGTAGAAGGTGAATATAAACCAGCAATTCTGATGGCTTTAGATTTCCCAAGAGAGTTGTTACTTTGCTTGCAATTAGCCTTTCTCTGACAGCAGTTACGTTTTCTAACCAAGGTTTTTAGGCAGAACAGAGTAAAAACTCAAATGGTATCCTGCAAGTGTTGTTTGTACGTTGCAGTTGAAGAAAAACATCCTGGAGTGGTGTGTTTTTCCTTAACTGTCCTCTTCAGGAGCAAAACTGTTGAAAAAGTTGTTTCAGTGTTGAGAATTACTTCTTGGGGG
>VZTV01092039.1:4993-16242 GCA_013400875.1 Anhinga rufa | reverse complement strand
TTACTGGATTTTTTGGGGGATGGGTGTGGCTTTTTGTTTAAAACCCTTCCCAGTAGTTTTAAAGTATGATATCCTTCAGCAGTGGAGATACACCGTTGTGACTTTAACAAATATCTACTTAGAGAGAATATAGATTAGCTTATTTTTATCGCTGTTAGTCAACATGATTCCCCTCCATAATTTCTAAAATATCTTTCCTGTATTTAAATTAAGTAAAAGTTCCTGTATGTTTGGCTCTGTGGTCATATCTGACCAGTTTCACCTCAAGGAATTTCAAAGAAATTAATGGCTTTCACAATAGTTTAAAAATTTACATAAAAACCCTAAAAATTACTGAATAGAATAAACAAGCTATTCCTAAAATTACATTCTAGATCTATGCCTCAGGAACTAAAATTAATTTTGTACACAACATGCAGGGTTTTCCTTTGGCCTCTTTCTCTATCACTTCCCTGCCCCACTCACTTTTGTACTCTCTACTGAAAAACTACAGCTTAATAAGATTAAGTTGCAGACACATGGCAGACTACATTATGATAAAAATTCCTGATGTAACCAAACGAAACTAAAAAAAAGGGAAGCAAACACTTGTGTAAAAAAGAAAATTTTAACTAAAGCTTAAAAGCATCGCACTTACTTGCATTGTGCATGATAATACTTAATAAGGTTCTGTAGAAGGTCCACACCTTTTTTTGTCTTGATTTCATTGACCTTAATAAGATACTGTATAGACAGTGAAAAACACATTGATAATCATGCCTCACAACCTTCAACAGTGTTCAATCAATAAAACATCATTCGGTCAATGAATTAATTATCTCTGTGTTTAACCTGGGTGCTGACTCGTAAGTCACCAGTCCACCACAGTTAAACAAAATACAAAACAGATAACAGTTTATTTGGCCATTCCTAAAAAAGTTCAAACACCCCAAAACATAAAACAAATTCAGGAAAAAGTTTCACCTTTTACAATTGGCTGAAGATGTCCCTTTTTTAATACTACTGCAGAAATTACTGACATTCTAAAAATATAAATACTATGTAATTTAAAGTAATCATCCCTAAAAATGTAATGAAGAGAGCTATTAATATAAAAAGCAGTTTTATGGAACTAAAGTATCACTATCATTTATCACTTTATTAGACATTTTTAAAGGCTTCAGAAAGCATGTTGGAAGAAAGATATCAAAAATACTTCCTGAACTGCTCAGTCATAAACCTGAAAAAATAAGAAACATTTCCATAGTATATTTTCAGCCCAAGAACCTTTGCAGAATAATCTAAAAACAAAGAAAAGGAATAAAAGAAAAGGAAGCCAAGTTTTGTATGGAGTTGCTAAAATAATTATTTTTATATTGCTGTACTATGTGACACTGAAATAATTTCCTCCCTCCACCCCCATTAAACGGCAAAGTCGATTTCACCACCATTAGGTAAGACCCACAAGGTACTTTTAAGTTATGGTGTCATAATTAAAAGCTGCAACTTGTTTCTTACTTCACACATCTGTAGCTGAAATAGCCGCCTTTCCTTCTCCATTTCCTCTGCTATCTCAGCGCCTGTTATTTCAGTTCTTATCATCCCATGCTGTTTTGCATGTTCTCTTTTTTCCTTTTCAATTTTTGTACTGAAATTTTAATTAGAAAACATTTTAGAGAGTTTCTTCTATCAGGTGATCTAGTATTACTTGGGAAAAAAAAGTATTAATCAAGAAATAGTAAAGGAGCTATTCTGAAGATGAGTTCCTCTATGATACCAAATCCTATATATTTTTTTGAGTGTCCAGAAGTAATGGAGTCATGAAGCTGCCCTTCCTTCCTTTCATCCTTTAACTCTTTTCTATAGTTTGTGTGCTACTTCGGGGTGAGGGGCGCAGAATCTCATTCTTTCTATATGACGTGCTCCATAGCCTCCATCTCTGCATGCTGCAGTGTAAAGCATACATATAAGAAGCTACTGATTTGGCAGGAAAATGTCGGAATAACTTAATCAAGTAAATTTCATGCTCGTAAGGCAGGAATCAAGAAAAACAATAAGGCAGCATATGAAGTTTACCAACTACACTAAATTACGTGACTTCCAGTCATTACATTTTCAGAGAAAGCCAACACTGACATTCTAAAATAGTGACATGCAAATATGGAACAAAGAGGCCATCCTGAGACTTTAATTAGAGCTTTATAGTGTGGCTGTCATTACATATCTACTCTGGAGACTAACTGGACATTCCATTTGTAAACAGATTTCCAATACAGACTAGAAAAATCTAAATAATTTTCTCATTTCTTAAAAAAAAATAATCTTTTTTCTCTCGCAGCCTTTTTGAGAAAAATAACTACTGAAGCTCTACCTCTGTAAAACAGGTGACAAAGCACTGTGTGTTTATGAGACTGGTGCTCCTTGCCAGGGGAAAAAAAAAATTAAAAAGGATTAAATTCATTTGCTTTTGAACTCTGCTTTTCTCCAACTATGAAAGGCATAATGTTTGCATATAGAACAAAGCACTTTTCAGTCCTGTGCCTCTAAACTTGATATTGAATCGGACTTGACATTTGATCATGAACAAATTCTGGGAAATGGGGTTCTCTGAGAAATCTAAGGGACACCTCCTTCTTGGTCTTAATAATCCCAAGTGAAATTTGTTCACAAAAGAGAAAAAAAGAAATAGTAACAAGACAACAGCATCTTTCTGTAAACTTTCCAAATGCAGAACAGAATCCAACAGATTATTCAATGCATTGTGTCTGTATAAGATACCTGTCTCCTAAGTTCTGTCTAATGGCATTTTGCTGGCAAAGATTTCCCTGATTTTACACATAGCACTTTGAGAGGCAGACAGAAATTTTTTTTAAAACCAATTTGCTGACTATAGAAGACTATTCAATATTTTTGCAAAATATGCAGTATCTTTAAGAACTAAATAACTAAAAAAGGAACAAAACCCCAATTCTGCATGTAAATCTGAATGGTCAACTGAGTATGATATGGCATTTTTGGAACGGGAATCTCCTTTTGCCTTAGATTAGTAATAACCTCATTTCCAGTTCAGTGGTTCACAAGGATTTATCACTGTAACAAATTTTAAAGGCAAAAGTTACTATATGTAGGTCAGAAAATTATGCAGATAAATGTTTCAGCAGTTCTTAGCAGCCTGAATTTTTCTTTCATTGCTTTAATCTCCTCCAGGTAAGAAATTAATGAAACAAAGTTAAGAATAGGATTTAAAAGAGGAATAAACCAAAGGATACAAAAATTAACTCCTGAGAGCTCTTGAATTCTGATAAAGCAATTGCCCATCACTTCCTGAACCATTCCACTAACATTTCTGAAACTACGACACTTCTTGCTTCCAACCTTCTATTTTCATAGATCATTCATTCTTTACCCAAAGAAGAGAGGTATTAGAGCAATAAAATATTTTTAAAACAGAAGACATTTTAGAATTCACACCATCTGCCCTAAAATTCTTGCCTCTCAAAACCACGCAGTTCTGCAATACAGGACAACTTATAAATCTCAACTTTTACTATCAATACATTTAATGTATAGGTTATAAGAATGGGTAAATGCCATCTGAAATCTCCACAATTCACTTTACAATGTTCAGTATCTAGAGCATTAAGTATCTTCCTTACACTAAAGAAACATTGGGCAGTCAACAGGACAGAGAACATTATTTTATTTCTATTAGTGCAGAAGAGATATCTATGGAAGAGGTACCTTGCTGATATTCACATTTACATCCACAGATATATTATGTAGTTTGGGACCAGGAAGAGAACGCGGGGGGGGGATGGTAAGGGAAGAAAGAGAGAGAAAAATACTTACAATTTGGTTTCATAATCCTTCCAGGCTTTGTCAAAAGGCTTTTTGAGGTCCTTAGGAAACAGAAAATTTGCTTAGAACATTTTTAAAACTTTGTCTTTCTAGTTATCAAGTTATAAATAGCAACAAAACATTGTTCTCTTTTAAAACTTTTCAGACAGCACTTGGAAAAAAATACTGGTTTTGAATTTTGTAAAGTATTGATTTCTTGTGCACCTGAAGACAGGAATTTACAATTAAATTCTAAAGAAGCATCACAGTCATGCCATTTTTGAATTTGCTTTGAACTACATACAGAATATTAATGGATGCCAATGTAAGAAATAATCTCATGGGTGAATGGAAAACAGTCACAAGACAGCTGAACCTGAAAACATTTCCCTAAATAAAAAGTTCGCTTTCAACACTTACCCCTTTAACACCTTTTAAGTCTCCTTTTAAGAGTGAATCCAAAGTGAAAATAACATTGTGGCTTAAACCCTGGAGCTAAAAAGAAAAACATTATACTGTTATTCAAAAAGGCTTATTATGATTATAGAATCATAGAATCATTAAGGTTGGACCTTTAAGATCATCGAGTCCAACCATTAACTTAACACTGCCAAGTCCACCACTAACCCATGCCGCTAAGCACCACATCTACATGTCTTTGAAACACCTCCAGGGATGGTGACTCCACCACTTCCCTGAGCAGCCTGTTCCAATGCTTGGCAACTCTTTCAGTGAAGAAATTTTTTCCTAATATCCAATCTAAACATCCCCTGGTGCAACTTAAGGCCATTTCCTCTCCTTCTATCACTTGTTACTTGGGAGAAGAAACCAACATCCACCTCAGTACAACCTCCTTTCAGGTAGCTGTAGAGAGCCATAAGGTCTCCCCTCAGCCTCCTCTTCTCCAGGCTAAACAACCCCAGTTCCCTCAGCCGCTCCTCATAAGACTTGTGCTCTAGACCCTTCCCCAGCTTCGTTGCCCTTCTCTGGACACGCTCCAGCACCTCAGTGTCCTTCTTGTAGTGAGGAGCCCAAAACTGAACACAGTATTCAAGGTGTGGCCTCACGAGTGCCAGGTACAGGGGCACGATCACTGCCCTGCTCCTGCTGGCCACACTATTGCTGATACAAGCCAGGATGCTGTTGGCCTTCTTGGCCACCTGGGCACACTGCTGGCTTGTGTTCAGCCAGCTGTGAACCAACACCCCCAGGTCCTTCTCCGCCGGGCAGCTTTCCAGCCACTCTTCCCCAAGCCTGTAGCGTTGCATGGGGTTGCTGTGACCCAAGTGCAGGACCCGGCACTTGGCCTTGTTAAACTTCATACAGTTAGCCTCAGATGGCCTGATCTTCTCAAACTACTGCCAACAAGTCTTTGAACTTCAGTAATGAAGTTGCAATCACCTCAAAATTGCTAAATTAATAGCAAATTTGAGTCACAGAAGAATTAATAAACATTCACTTGCATCAGACATAGAACCATTATAATTAATCTTTACTTATATAGGGTGATATAAAAAAAATTAAAAATAGTATATAAGCAAAGTTCTGAGAGCACCTCAAGGTAATCTTCAGTCTCTCAAAGCAAATATCTGAATATTGTATAATTATTTAGGAGGCAAATTAGTTTTTGGAACAAATGTTTCTTATAGCTTCCTGAGCAAGAAGCAAGGACCTGTTATGCTACAGGCAGATAACATGCAAGGCACATGTTAATTCAACCACAAACAAAAGGAGCAAAGAGACTCAACAGCTCTTTGACTTTTCCCAACTATTTGGGAAGACCATTCCTTTCCTTTTCCAGTGTGGAAATTTGACATCTGCTTAAACTCTCAAGAGTTTAAATTCCACCCCATTAAGCCCATGCCTGTTTGATTACATATCTGTGGAAATGTTCCATTTGTCTTTGCCAGTCTGAGGATAGAAATATCTAGTGTTGTGATCCTATCTGAACACGGATGGTGCGTATGGTTCCTGAAAAGTCATGATCACAGGGAAGATGTGAAAAGTCTGTTGCTTCTCCTACTCCCTTCATTTCTCCCCCAAAATGTTCCATGAATCCTTCAGTTCCTTGTTAAGGAAGGATAGCGAGAACGATGGGAAGGTTTCAGGACAGCACATCCTCTGCTTGTAAACCAAAGGAGTAGGAAAGTGTTACATTAGTGGTTTTAATATGCCATACATTTTGTTGTCCAAATATCCTGGGTGGAAAGGATTTCTGTAAGATACACGGCAGTCCAACAAAGCACGGTTCTCAAATTCGATATGCATTATCCCCTGGGAAGCACTGGGGTCTCAGCATGACAGAAGGGAAGGTGGATCTTTTGATCACAGGTTATTATACAACTACTTAATTATCACCTGATAACTTGTCAGCCAGCCCTCAAGTTTTCTTCTTTTTAGACAGCTTGCAGATATCATAACTGATAATTACTCTTAGCACGAGATGGATTCAAATTCAGAAAACATGACACACACTTGTATCTTCATGTTCAAGATATCTTGACAACTGTTTCATGTGTCAATATTTTGTATTTTTTAAATTCACAAAATTTTATGTTGAAAATGCATTCAAAGCAAGATGGACAGCCACTAGAACACCTTGAGCTGCAGCCTCAAACAGTAACATGAACACAGAGCAAAGGTTTTTCATGGCTCAAGATCTGAGAAGAGATTTTTTCCTTAATTGCAACATAATTAGTGCTCAAATATTAATTTTGTATGGAACACAAAAGCAACCTCATCGCTTTTGGTGATTAAAACCCCAAAAGATTTTTTTTCTTTACCTGGCTTTACTAAAGGAGTTTATAATAGATAGTCTCAGCTTTGATTCTATTTGAAGAGCTAGGTTCTGGTTTTCTTTCTTCTTAGCTTAAACATCTGCACATGACCTCCATACAATATTATTTCCTAACAGAAATAAAAGGAGCCAGGGAACTTACAGAGGATATGCCCTTTCAGTTTGTCCTCTGTTGGCTTTTTATCTCAATACATCACAACTAACTACTCCGTGGCAATGTGAATTTTGCTGGAGAAGGAAAAGAATTACAACTATTAAGCCAACAAGCGACTAAGGTAATAAAACCTACTATATCAATACACAGATTAAAGTAAAGGTATTATTGTTTTCATTCTCAACCGTTTCAATCAGTTTCCACTTAACAACCTTAAATGAAGTTCATATCTCAAATGTGAATTCAGAGAAAGAATATTCAAAGGTTTTTAATCCCAGCTTAGCTCATAAAAAGAGAGAGAACACATTTTTGCAACATGGGTGGATATGGCGGACTTAAAGCAGTTATCAGTGCAGACATGAACAACAGTATAGTACTGTAGCTTTTTTTCATTTTCCAAGTATATCTGTTAGGGACAACCAATTCAAGCCATTGATACTTGGCTTGAAATTACTGAACAGTAGCCAGCTAGTATGTCAGCTAAGAAAAAGAACCCTAAATAGCAGTGTATTACTCCAATATGGTAAGGTTCTGGAATCATTTATTACATAGTTCAAGACTTGATAAAACAGTAGCCCAAATGAATTGGAAACACATCTGATAAAGCAAAACAGTCCCACATCTAGAGCAAAATAAAGAAAAAAGCCTTAACAGATGGAAATACATATGATAATTTGGGGAAGAGAGATGTGAACAGAAGATAATTTGCCTGCAAGATTAGCTGAGCACATTTGCAGGAAGGGAAGGTGGGGAAAAAACAGGATTTAAACGTTCGGAAAAAGCCAAGCACCATGCAAAATTAAAAAAAACAAACAAACAAAAAACCCCACACACAACAAAGGCAAAAAAACCCAAGTAATCTGCAAGTGCTCCAAACATTCTTCCAGAACCTGATCTAGATCAATTTAAAGATACTGACTCAGTTTCACATACGTAGATCTTCATACAGCTTTTTAATGAATTATTTTAATGAACTATTATAATGAATTACTGCATAAAGAATGAAACCTGGAACAGGAAAGGAGGTAGAAGTAGTAAAAAGCAGAGAAACAGATTCTGGCAGGACATTCACAGATCGCTGAAAACCTAGATCAATGTTGACAATGGCCAATCACAACATAATTACCTTTACAAAATGTTACTGAAGTGGACACTGTGTGTCATTCTTATAATACAATCTTTAAAAAACCCAAACCACTCTGAAATAGAAGGAGATATTAATATGTTTTAATTTTCAGATGTTATACTTAGTGTAAACTGCTGATGTTATCACTAAAATTTGCATAATTATTTACTTGTTTTTGTTAAAATGATTAATGGAAATGCTTTTATTCTTGACCTCGTGTGCAGAACAATAATTTCAAAATTATGGTTTTCAAGAGCTGTATATGTAATAAAACTTGCTGCCTTTACTTCATAGTAAGTGATCACAGCAATTAAGTGAAGATCACTCTCACAGTGATCACTCTAATTCCTTCATGGAGAAGAAAATAAATTATTCTGTACCCTCATGAAATATGCATAATATCACAATTCATAGGAAAATATTTAAGGAATCAAAATTAAACAGGTTTAATAAAAATGGATCCAAATTTTTGAATTTTTTGTTGCCTACTATGTAATTCTATTCCTTATTCGTCTTCCTGTCTTTAAAGACTATTCATCATTTTATTGCACATTTATTAAATAAGGCAGTAGTGATCTGCCCTATGTAAAAAAAAGCGCCTATTAGCTTGCCATTCGTCCTAATACCCTACTGCCATTTTTTCCAATTAATTTTATTAACATAAGCCTCACCACCTACTGAAGGTCTTCACCAGTGGCATTATACACTCCTCCTCTCAGCTGCTTTTTCACTGGACTTCAACTTCTATTTCAATATTATAAAAATCTTTTTATTTCAGTGTAATTGTATTAATCAGAATGATTCTTAAGAACAACAGTGTGTCAACAAAGAATTATCTTGGAGAGAAGAAAGGTAAAAAATAAGTGGTTTTAAAAAGCTGAGACATTGGTTATAATACGCTCATCTGTTTGAGACTGTTGAATGAAGTAAATTAGGGAATAGCCTATTTTAAATCCTGTCAACAAGAATTTAGGTAGATAATGCTTCATAGTCCAGCTGAAATAGTATAATGTTGTTTTGAATGAGTGTGGCTTCTTAAGTTAAAAGAGCTTTTTCCTCTCCATCAGCAGTGCCTTAAATAAATAAATCCCCCCTTGTTTGCCAGTTGTAAGAAGTTAAAAATTTCTTTGGAAGCCCTGCAAGGAATGACGAGGTCCAGAGAGCTTCCAACAAACTTGAGTTCTAGTCCCAAACTGTCCTCAAACTGCACTTAAACACACATTTTAGAATACTTATTTTTAATTGTGTGCTAAAATGAGATTAAAGGAGGCCAAAATAACCCAGAATGACAGAAGTCTTTACAGAGGAAAGCAGGTCCCTCACATATCTATGGGTCTTTAAAACTGCCATCACTAAAACAAACAAAGGATGATCCAGGTAATAGGCTGGAGCAAAGCTCTTAAAGAAAGCAAGCTTCATTAGGATAAGTGTGATCATCCTTAGATGAGTAAGTGATGAAGAAGAGGCAAGACTCAGAAGGCATAAACAAGCACAAGTATGAGAAGTCAGAAGTGGCAGCCTGTTTTGAGTGTTGTTAGGGCCTGTGATACACAGGGCAGTCTGAGATATTTATAAGTGAATGTCAAAGGAGTGCAGAGAGTCAGGTGAGAATGTCTGCTGATACTAAGCTATTCTGGATTGTAAAGCAAAAGCCAGGTATGAACAGTTGCATAAGAACTTTGTAACATTTACCACTGAGAGAATGAAATTAAAGATTGAAGTCTATGCAGAAAAATGTGAAGTGATGCATAAGGAGAAAAAACTGCGTAAAGAATCATGCTTATGAAATAACAATCATAAAGAAAAATACCTCAAGGAAAACTACCTTGAAGTTACAACACAGAATCCCTTGAAAACATCAAGCTCAATGCTCAGTAATCATAAAGCTATCAGCATTCAGAAAAGGGAATAAGAAACAGAACCATCTTCACGTTTGGTCCCCCTCATTTCAGGAAAGGGCATAATTGTACTAAGGGAAGATACACAAAGGACCAAAAGGACAATGTAAGTTATGCAATAACTAAGGGTCAGCTAGAAAAGTAGATAGAGGAAGGGAAAGGAAGAATGATAGCTATCTGTAAATTCCTGGAAAAAATAGGGAAATTCTTACATTTCTTGAAATATATAAGAATCGGGGAACAACAAATTAAAGGATCAGGTTCAAAAGAAACAGAATTGACATTACAGAGAGCAGTTTATTTTAGCACTCTGGAGGAATCCACCATATTCTGTGCCAAGCATTGCGTACATTCAAGAAATCCTTAAACAAATTAATGCAAGTAATGGCTAATAGGGACTACAAAGCAAAAGATATTGCCCCCAGCTCCAATGTCTCTGAGCTGAAGACTGTTTTCATGACCACAGTACAGATGTTATCCCTATACGTTTGCTCTCTTCCTACACTCTTCCCTAAAGATTCGCCCTTGGGCAACTGTCAAAGCTGGAGTAATGGCTGCATGGACCTTCAATGTGACCTAAAGCAGTTGTGCTTGTGCTGGGGATTCTAGGAATGAAAGCCTGTAACATTGCTTACACTTTACACACCAAAAAGCTGGACATAAGCCCAACTATAAGAAAAACATAAAAATTGAAGCTACCACTTTCTGAATACAAAAGCTTTCAAAACCCATGAATCATTATTTCAAAAGAAATGTGGCTTCATTACTTTCAGGATTCAAAGATATTTGCTATGACTACAGTTTTATTATCCAGCTTTCAGAAGTAAAAGGCCTAAGAAAAACTTTAGATGAGACAAACTTTTAAACCACCTTCATAAGCCTAATATTTTAGCAATGGACACTTTGTATACCACAGGGAGAATGGACTATTAACACCATACAAGCACACTCCCCAAATTGTTATTTTTCTTCAAAAAAGTGAAAGGATTTCTTTCTGAGGTAATACAAAAGCACCATAATTAATGGTATTGGATTTTTAACCGGAAAGACTCCAAGTCATTGAATTATTAAAATTAAGGTCCATAAGAAGAGATATATAACACCATCAGTCACTTGAGAATGATGCCTCAAGTGATGTCTCAACATTTATATTTTTCTTCTTAACTGCCAATTAACAATCAAACACAGCGAGTGTGTAATAACACCCTTTGGAGATAATCTCTGCAGAACTTATTGTGTTGGGTTTTGAAAGAAAACTGAAAGCATCTCTAAAATCAGTCATCAGGATCATGAAGTTATATTGTACTTTATTTTGGGAAAAATTCATGAACTAAAAAACTAAGAAAGTTTGAAACTCCTCACCAGGTTTTTCAGCAGCGTTGATAATTCTTTAGTAAGCGTGGAAAATTTTACAAAAGCTGTGCCAAGATCTGGATTATCCCGACTTAAAAAATTACT
>VZTV01092033.1:0-31027 GCA_013400875.1 Anhinga rufa | reverse complement strand
GGCAGCGGGGCGCCCGGGAGGGCGGAGCGGGCCGCCGCCGGAGAGGCACCGCTTCCCCCGCCCCGCACCAGCGCCCGGCTCCCTCGCGCGGGTGCGACTGGGCAGAGCCGCCGCGGGCGCTCCGTCCTCGGGACGCTGAGGTCCCAGCGCGGGCGGCCGTCCCTCCGCTCCCGGGGATTCCGGGCTCTCGGGCCAGCCCCGGCTGGGGCCGCCCGGGCGGCGGGATGTGGGGGTAGGGCTCGCAGGAGCCACCGGAGGCCACTCGGTCCCATTCTCCGGTACCCACGTCCGAGCGCTGTAACCAGGGAGTGCCATGTGAAAGCTGGACGCTGTCCTCTCCTTCCCACAGCTGCAATTGGTGAGCCGCTCAGGCCCATCAGTGCTAGCAGCGCTCCCGGAACGGGTGCCAGACTGATCAGAAAGCACCCAGATCCCGGACAGCCTTGGGTGAGAGGCACAAGGTTGGTGCAGTTCAATGAGTTGGCGTAAGCCTTAATGCCAAAGGTCCAACAAGGAGGTGAGTGGTGAGTCTGGTGCGCTGGAGTTAGGTGGCCCTGAGCCAGACTGCAGCTTTGGACTTCGTCATTTCAGATGCTCGGCTCTTCCAGGATCCGAGCTAAGGGAACGCCGTAACCCTGCGCTGCTGTACACAGGCCTAGGCGCACACACACCTTCATCTGCAGCCTTGTGCCGTCTGTCATGAGCAGTACATTCCTTGGTAATCAAAGGAGTTACAACCAAAGGAGATGCTTTTGTTTGAAATAAATTGCAGAACAAATACCTATAACAGCATTTTAGAAATAGATTATCCTCCGTCTCCATGTAATTACCTTGAAATAATTAAGACAATGAGAAAATACAATGCAATGCAATGTCCTTGCCTGTTTAAATGTTAAAGATCATGGTGCTATGGCTATATGCTGGTTCCTGATTTGGAGAGTGCTGAAGAGAGGGAAGTAATTTGCATTGGAAAAATGGAAACTGCACTGAACTACCGGTGTCCCATCCTCTGTGTACAATGCATCTGTTCTCTTCTGCCTCTCAGCTCCCTGTCCCCAGGGCAAGATACTGAGCTGTCAACATTACAAGGATCTGAGGAAGAGGGGAAGAAAGGGTTGCCCAGGCCCAGAGAAATGTATGAAGGGTCTGCACTTAGTATTCAGCATCTTTTCTGTTGTTTTCCCAGCTACTATTCTCTTCTCCACCTGAGGAAGCTAATATAGCCCAAGGCCAATTAGATAGAACAACCGCTTGTATTTGGATTTCTCTCAATTCAAGATGGGCTGCACCTTACACTATTTCTTTTGTGTGAAGGTGTCTTGTACCTACAAACAATTGTATTTCCGTATTAATCATCCACTGTCTTAGCTCCTGGTTGTAATGCTGCTTTCAGAGTGGGTTTGCTGGTGGAGAAGAGGTTCCTTCACAGGTATGTCGCCTACCCACTGGGCTGTCCTTTAAAACTGGTCATCACATGTTCCTGGTCATTCTGGTGAGCAGAAATGTCTCAGTTTAAGTTCTGGTAGACAGCCAGCTTGTGGCCTTTGTGGTTTCAGCTGGGAAGTAGTTCACATACCTGTGAGATTCTCTTGGTTAGTAAGAAGTTGTGCCTTCTGGACATCATTCCCCTCTGGGAAAAGGTGTGTACGCAGGGCTGTCTAGTCACTGCAAGGCACAAAAAGGAGAACTGCTTCTCTAAGAATAGGCACAGAGACTAAACTTGTGCCACACTATAGGAAAGGACCTCCCTTCCCATATGCTAGAGCATGAGAGAGTAAGGCACAATAATTGGATCTCTGGGAGAATTTGCAAGGTCTGCATCAACTTCGAGAATTTTGATAATTTTGATGGAAATCTTATTGGTGCAGATGAGGAAAAGGCTTGTCCATGGATATTACAAAGACAGGTATCAGGAGCATCTTCTACTTTTGGGCACATCCTCAAACTAAAATCCTCCAAGAAAGAATAACCTGCATGCATGGTTAGTAGTCTGCTTTCCTGGCGTACTCTATGAATTGCCTCCTCCTCTTCCCCCCAGACAGCAAGCTGCACAAGTGTAATAAGGAGTCTAATTTGTTTTCTGCCTTGCTGGCTGGCTGCGCACCCCATGCAGCCACCTGCAGTCTCTTCAGCCCTTGTGTAGGCTGTGTAGTCCTATGTGCATAGTAAACATTTGAAAATACCTTATAATCTCTAAGCTCTGCCAAGGCTGAGATGAACATGTAGCAGTGAGACTCAAACCAAACCAACCAACCAACCAGCAACAACAAATACCTCTCTTCGCATGAAAACAACAATTGGAATAACTTTCTCCATCCCCAAAGCTCTGATACACTACAGGGATTATGGAGCCAGCCACTAGTATTGAGTGAACACCTTGTACTCCCACGTAGGAAAAAGGAAGCTCAAGAAAAGATGTTGCAGCAATATGAGACATACACAGAAGGGCTGAAAAAAGCTCAAAGTTAGAGAATTATTTTTGGATGAAGACAGGATAAACAGATTTGCGATGTTGAGCTTGGACAAAAGACAATGGTGGGGGATGGGCAACAGAGGCATAGAAGACCACGACTGGTATGCAGAAGTGAATGGGGAATGGTTATTCATTATTTCCTACCCTTAGGAACAATGGATTTGAAGTAAACCACATTCATGTGCAAAATTAAATTATGGCAGAGGATACTCTGATTCTGAAAAGTATAAATGCTCTCAAAAAGCAGCTGGATGAATTCATGGAAGACAAGCTATGAGGGCTATAAAACATGAAGATATGTCTACAATTACTGACTCAGGAGGTCCTTGAATTGTGGGTTTGCTTTCTTGGTAGGTCTCCTATGACAGGAGCTCTGACCACTACCTTTCAAGCCTCAACATGACAAGACGCCCCACCAATAGTAGTAAAGGTGATAGGCTTCAGTTCTCTGCTCTGAAAGGATCTCTCGTGCCCAGCAACTGTCCTTGCCTAGGGAAAGCTCTGAATGTATTTCTAGCTTCAGCTCATTATTCCACATTTGCCATTCTCTCTCACCCCCAATGGAGACTTAAGCCAAGAAGGGACAATCCATAGTCACTTCCTCTTTCACTCCCTAAGAGATCGGGGAGGAACGTCTCTTGGTTTCAGCTTGTCACTATTTGCCAGGACCTGTGACCTTACCTCCTTGGTTCTGATACTGTCTGAAGCAGATTTACCACAGTTTACAGCTCTTTTTCCATGTAAGAGTCATATCATAGCATGCTGCTGTGAGCATTTCATGCTGTCCGTGGTTTGAACATGGCACTAGCTTACAGACACAGGATGGGGGAATGGATAGTAAATCACTACCTGGGAATTAGTTTGACTAAAACAACAGTATTCTACGGATTGGACAGTTGGACAGACTACAGAAAAGGTATACAAAGTCAGACAACATACAGTGTGGTGGCAGAACACAATCTGACTAGGATGCTGAGCTTTCAGTTCAAAACCTGCCAGCACTTTGTGAATGCAATGTTCCAAAGGCACAGCAGGCTAATTACAAGATGATGCTATAGTATGAATATCTGGAGCAAGAGTTGTTGTGAAACAGCTAAAATATAATTCCACAGAAACTGCAAGAAATTTAAAGTGTAGGCACCTTCTTCATTTTTTTTGCAGACTACCTTGTTCCCTACCACCAGCATTACTGAAATGTTTTTTTCCCAGGAGGCACAAAGATCTTTATGTTGTGGGAAAAATGAAACAGAATGTCACAGAATCAACAGGCCTTTATATGAAAAGCCCTTGGACACAAGATGGGCAACAGAGCATACAATACATGGAGTAGGAAGTAGGTCTGCCCTCACAGAATAGCAGATCATAAAATAATTCCTGCAAGAGTGGGTAACCTGGTCTTACCTTAACAAATTGCCTAAATGTGGGCATGATAAAAGGCTGATTTTTTTCATCAAAATCTCCATCTTCAGGCTAAATGCTGACAGAGTCCTGAGGAAGAAGAAAAGTTCCAATAACACTTGATCAACTGAAATATTAATCCTGTGGGATTTGGGAATAATTGCAGAGTTACAAATTGAACAAGAACTCACACCTGTGGTCATTAAGGTTATAAAGTCCCATTTGTATTGCTACAAAAATGAGGTGTTATAATTAACTTCTAATAGCCTTCACTTTCCAGGGGGATTAAAATCTATTCTGCCTTTATCATCCCTAAGGCATGAAACCCATTTATAGCAGAGATTATCAAATGGACAGATGCATGTAAAATATTTCAGAACCAGACTCAGTTAAGACCTGTGGGCTTGATCACCTATTTTTCCTCAGAGCAGTTTCTTTTTTTCTGCTAGCTTTCACCCTTGTGTTCTACAGACACAGACTTAGCTCAGCATCACGTAACTCTCACACTCTCTTATTTGGGCATTACAGCTAACATGAAAATTTTAGCCTGCTAACGGTCATAAAGCAGCTTGTTAGGGGACACATATCAGAAACTGAGTCCACAAATTTAGTAGTCATAGGTCCCCTTGTATGCAATATACATTGCACCGATATATAATATTGTACAGTTCCTGTCTTGAGCAATACTTCAGCTTTCACTGGCAAATTCATCTTTGCTGCATTTGGAACTACTGTGGTTTAGAGTTACCCTTTTGAAGCGACAAAACACATATAGCTATCTGAATGTCCAGCTTGGTTTAGCTACAAGTATCGTATTGCTTCTCAAACCTATTGATATAACTGTTTGCTGTCTCTTAACACTCTTGGTACATGGCTAATACAGGATCACTACAGAAACTCAGAGCCTCCCCTGCTGATCTCACATATACAAATCTATAATTAGGAATTCCGGCACCAGGAGTTTGAAATGCAGAATATACATTTTATTTTGCAAAGCTCTCAGTACCCATTTTATGTGATTATTTCAGTTATGGTTGAATTGAATAAAAAAATAAATTCCTGGAGTTGCCTGCAATAACAGCTTGATTCCATCTTTACCAATAAGGTAGAGTCCAACTATAATTGCAACAAATGTTTCCTTTGATACTTTCTGCTTTTAATTGTTGTCCTACTTCCTACTTAAAGTCCATCTTCCTGTTGAGGTCCTCAAAGTGCTTTTTAATTACATGTCAATAAAGGCACAAAATGCTAGATAGCTCAATAAATAATACCCAGCAATGTGTGCTATCATTTCCTCTGGAAGAGACAGAAAGGACAAAAGAGAATGGGTCAGTCGCTTAAAGCCATATCTGGGCAAGAAAATAGAGCAAGTCAATCAAAGTCAATCAGGTAATGATAAAAGTAAGAGGATTCTGCCAGGTACCTTTATGAATATATATGTGTATCAGTGTATTTCACACAGTTTGTGCACCTAGCAGTTAAAAAATGAGGATTACACCTGGTAGCTATGAATTGTGGATTCAGACTGTTAAAAAGCAATTTATAGTGAAATAAAAATTACGGCTAGGATTTTAAGGAAGGCTGCAAAGCCCTAGAAGGGCATGTTTTTCAGGAAAAAGACACTTTTAGCTTTATTTGGGAGGGCTTTTGATTGACCGTGTCTATAAGTCATAATATTTACACAGCTATAGTCATGGCTTTTATTTTATTAAATAAAAAATAAAAGCTTGGACTTTACCAAAATCAACTGAGAGATATTAAATATATCAAGACAAATATAGGACAGTTTCATTTATCATGAATATGTGGCCACATATGAATGAAAAAATAGCACCATCATTTTTTAATCATAAGTTCTTAGGGATTTAGATAGCATCAATTCAGATTTTGCTGAAGCACGTAGGGCATCAATCCAGTTCTGATTCAGCAGAAAAAGTACCACCTCTTGATTCATCTTCACCATTTCCTCTTTCATGTAGGTCTCACATTCAGTTAACAAATGGGTCACAGCCCATAGCAATGTGGCCTGAGACACACGTGCAGTGCCAGAAGCCTGTCATTCATGCTTCAGCAGTAGATTTTGGTTTAGTCAGTCCACGCAAGCGGGACAGTTCAGCATAAATGTCATGTAAAAATAATGCAGCACAGGAGCAGCAGCATTGTTCACACAGGGGTGTGACTTGGCCAGATCACATAATTCAACTGGTTAAGGTAGGTAGGAGAGTAGAAAACAGGCACGCCCCAGCATTAGCACCACAGTTACATTATTAGGTAGCTGCATTTAAGATCATATTTCCCTCCCTGGAGATATCATCAAAGGGTAGATCTCTTCCAAAAGACTGATTTCAGTATTGTCATTGTGACAGGAAATAAGGAAATTTTAGAGGCAGAAGTAAATTGTGGAGTTCAAGTTCTTCTCTAAGAAACAGGCATATTTCAGGGAGTGGGAACATTAAGGACAGGAAATCATTACATGTATTTGACTGACTTCTTTTAGCTTACAAAGGGGAAGACAAGACACATTTCACCTTTATTTCTCCACAGAAAGGAAACATAGAAGAGGAAGAAGGGGAAAAACTATATTCTGCTCCAGCTCTCTTTTATGATAGAAGGCCAGAACAGCAAGTGGTAGACTTCAGCCCTGCCTCAGGGCAGAGGGTGATCAAACATTTTTCTAACCAACAGAGTAACTAGACATTTGTCTAGAACACCTGCACAGATATTCTTGGTTGTCTGGCTTCCCCATTGTTTTAGACCTTGTTTAGGGCCTCCATGTTCCCCATCTCAGAATGATACACATGGGAGTTTAGCAGTTCTTAATGACTCTCCCAGCCCATTGCCTGTTCACACACATAGCTGGGACAGGGAGCTATGCATAAAAGTGGTGAAGTGCAAGTGGAAGATCTGGTTCTATTTTTTTTTTTTCTTTCAACAAACTAAAAAGAAGTTTATTAGAAGTCATGTAAAAAGCAAATAATATGCAAGGGGAGGTATTTTAACCATAAAATATCAGGTCATACTGACTCTTGAGATCAGGGGACTTTCATCAGGAAAACCTTGGTCCCTCCAGCTCCAAAAAACATTCTAGTGGACCTATCTGTATCTACAGTATAAGGAAATTTTCCTATCCTGTCACCAAGAATTGTCTCATTTCCTCTGTGCATAAGTCATTACAATAATAGAGAAAGACAAAGTTATAATCAATACAGAACATATTGTTTGGCCTAACTGAAGTAAAGCCATTAGGAAGGAGTGTAGGGATTTTACGCTTAAAGGTACTTACTAATAGCTCAGCTACAATGACTAAATATTACTTAAGGAAATGCTACTCTAACGATAGACCCAGTCCTAAGGAGGAAATGGATTCACACACCTAACCACTTATATATTTGGTCACACGCTGTATCTGCGTATCTGAATGACCACTCCCCAGATTTCCCGTGTGTCATCCTTCAGGCTGCTTCAGCCCAGAAGGAGGAGTATGTTTTTCTTTCACCTTCATATGGTGCATCATCCAGTTAGCAAGAATACAGGTGAGAGTAGCATGGTTCTGGGTCCTGATCACAGAGAAACAGACTTGAACTATTCCAGGAAGGCACTTTCAAGAAATATTACAGACTTTGAAATAGATCAAACTGGTATCAGTGACTTGGACCAGTAGAGCAGGATTTCCTGACATTCTGCCCACTTGATGATAATGTGAAATCTAAATAAACCTGTGGCTTTTGAATGACAAAGGCTGGTCTACAAAAGGAAGTAAACCAGTTTGCAAGATCACTCATAATTCATAAATTAAAGTTTCTACTATGAAATTAAATTGTTTCTGCAGTGGAACTATTCCCATCAAGTTTCTCCCTCCAGAAAAAAAAAAAAAAACACACCAAAAAAAGTAATGAGTACTTGATCAAAAGACCTTTGAAATGATCTGAAAGACCCATTCACTTCTGCTGGGTTTTGACTTATTCCATAAATTTATTCCAATCAGGAGATTTGGATGGCAGAAGTCGCCATAAAATTCTTCTGCTTTCCCTGCATATCAGAATGTGCCTAAAATTTACTGTGCCTAACATAACTACTTGAATCCAAGGGAAATGCAGAAAAGAAATACACAGAAAGCCATACACAGTGACTACATTATGACAAACTCTTTGCAGTCTGGGAAGGCTGGTTTTCTTTCGTATCACTCTTAAATCCATTTTATCTTAATTTTTCTCTTCAGATGTCTAGCATGTGCTTCTAACATGCCTTTGTAAAAAGATTTCAAACCATGTCCGCTGATGAAGTCTTTAGTTGCCCAAATTAATTTTAATAATATAATTTTGTAGATATAGATTTCTAAAAGGTATCATTAGCATTAACTTGAAAATTGAATTTCCCTGAACGTGCACCTGCTGTTCTTCCTCTTTCTCATTACTTAGAATCATAGAATCATTAAGGCTGGAAAAGACCTCTAGGATCATCAAGTCCAACTGTCAACCCAGCACCACCATGCCTCATTAACCATGATCCTGAAGTGCCACGTCTACATGTTTTTTGAACACCCCCAGGGATGGTGACTCCATCACCTCTCTGGGCAGCCTGTTCCAGTGCCTGACCACTCTTTCAGTGAAGCAATTTTTCCCAATATCCAGTCTAAACTTCCCCTGACACAACTTGAGGCCATTTCCTCTCATTTCTCTCACTAGTGAAGTGGGAGAAGGGACCAACACCCACCTCACTACAACCTCCTTTCAGGTAGTTGTAGAGAGTGATAAGGTCTCCCTTCAGCTTCCTCTTCTCCAGGCTAAACAACCCCAGCTCCCTCAGCTACTCTCATGACTTCTTTTCCAGACCCTTCACCAGCTTCGTTGCCCTGCTCTGGACACACTCCAGCAACTCAATGCCCTTCTTGTAGTGAGGGGCCCAAAACTGAACACAGGATTCAAGGTGTGGCCTCACCAGTGCTCGGTACAGGGGCACGATCCCTGCCCTGCCCCTGCTGGCCACACTGTTCCTGATACAAGCCAGGATGCTGTTGGCCTTCTTGGCCACCTGGGCACACTGCTGGCTCTTGTTCAGCCGGCTGTTGACCAATGCCACCAGGTCCTTCTCCCCCGGGGCAGCTTTCCAGCCCCCCTTCCCCAAGCCTGTAGCATTGCATGGGGTTCTTGTCACTGAAGTGCAGGACCCAGCACTTGGCCCTGTTAAACTTTATACAATTGACCTTGGCCCATCAATCCAGCCTGTCCAGATCCCCCTGCAGAGCCTTCCTACCCTCGAGCAGATCAACACTCCCACCCAATTTGGTGTCATCTGCAAACTTACTGAGGGCGCACTCAGTCCCCTTGCCCGGATCCTTGATAAAGATATTCAACAAGACTGGCCCCAAAACCGAGCCCTGGGGCACACCGCTCGTGACTGGTCGCCAATTGGATTTAGCTCTGTTCACCACAACTCTTTGGGCTCGGCCATCCAGCCAGTTTTTTACCCAGCGAAGAGTACACCTGTCTAAGCCATGAGCCGCCAGCTTCTCTAGGAGGATGCTGTGGGACACAGTGTCAAAGGCTTTACTAAAGTCCAGGTAGACAAGATCCACAGCCTTTCCCTCATCTACTAAGTGGGTCACCTGTTCATAGAAGTAGATCAGGTTGGTCAGGTAGGACCTGCCTTTCATGAACTCATGCTGGCTGGGCCTGATCCCCTGGCCGTCCTGCAAACTTCACCATGCTTAGGCATTTTGCTGCACTTCTGGCCTACACAGATTACATCTTTGAGAATTTTATTCATTATAGGTTAATAGAGCACCATCCTCACCTCTGGAAATCTTTGAGAGGAGTTACCTGAAAGCTTGACAAGCTTCCAGACTGACTGGACTGAGTAACACATGGGATTCCATTAGGCCTCCTTGAGTTGGCCTAATAGGGCACATATCCTATAGCTTGCTTGGGCAGAATCTCATCTTCACCTGGCAGGGGAAAACAGAAATGGCATATCTCAGGGACATATTTAAGTTCTTCCCTGTTGCAGGTTTGTTTTTTGCATAAGTATTTCAGCATGGAAAACAAGCGCTATAGGGCTGCTGTATTTATTCCAAAATGCAGCTTCTGCAGGGGATGTTCTTTTCCCATTAACTTTGCCTAAGTATAACTCCAAAGCTTTTTTTAAATGCACACATACAGAGTCACATGCATGACAGTTGATTACCAATGTCTTTTAGTTAGTACAACTTAATCTTGCTGATTTTAGAACTGCAGTAAGCAGAGAAAGCAGATATAAGAGGGGTATGGATAGTAATAAACGCTTAGAACAGACCTGTCTGGAAGAGGTCCCTCCTATAGAACAAGAACAGAAAGACACACAAAAAAAATCACTAAAAGACAATTGCCCTACTTCTGCTCTCATTTTTACTAGTGTCTGTCTGATAATCACTGAGAAATAAACGGAGGTGCTCTGGATATTAATGTGGGTTAATAGAATTAAAGTAGTACAAAGGAAATATTTTACTGCTTTTTATAATTAACCTGGAGATTCATTGCTGCCACAGGTCACTGAACAAAAAAGTTACTAGTATTGAAGTAAAAGATGCATACAGATATGTATACAGGATGAAGTTTGGGTCAGACAAAATGGTGAGCTAGCTAGCAAGAAATCAGCCAGAGCTATCAATCAGATTTACACCACAGCTAGCAATGATGAGAGGCTGACAGCAGTCCCCTGTGACACAACTGTCACTAGACATGGAGGGAAGGAAAGGAGGGGATTTGCCTTCCTGTGTGTCCCTGGGAATTGGCCACTGTTGAAAACAGGATGTTAGACCATCACTCTGCCCCTGGAAATTTCTATATTTCTACATTTTAGAGAATTTTTTTTCCAAATTATTAATATCATAACACAAGGTCCAACCTCCTAAAATCAATAGCAAAATCCCCAGTAACTTCTACAGATGTTGCACAGAGACTATAATATATTAATACATTAATAGCATGCAGTGGACAGCTTGAAAACACCTGATGGTTGTTCATTTTATAGCTTATTTTATTTGATTAAAATGTTTGGGGGAGTAATAAATATTTTAGAAATCTTCAATCCCCTGTCCTATGACACACAATGTACTTTTGCTGAAGAATTAGAATGAAAAGTATAACAAAATATTCTGACAGCAGACAGGCTAGCAAGCTCTTAAGGAGGAGTTTTGGTACATTTCCCACTTCTCTTTATTTGACTGGAATTATGAAGTCTCTATGAATTTTAGGGTTCTCCTGTGTTGATATACATGTTTAATATTTCAATGATTTAACAAGAGAAAAAATACTTAGACAAAAACATCCTATAGAATTAATCATTGGACAAAAATCATTGAAGTGCCCTCCAGAATTGTATTCCTGCTAAGCATTTATGTCCATGTCCTTAGGGAGACAATGTTGAAGCAGATTTCCCAAAAGAATATTGTTTTCCTTTCTTTGGCTTATGCAAGGGACAGTGGTCAGCGTGGGCATAAATTGCAATGGAAGATGAGTATAGCTAGAACACTTTCTGGGTCCTAACCACTTGGCCAAATCTTCCTGTTTAATGGTATGCGTTTTCTGCATAAATCTGCTGTAACCATAAACAGGATCTCACCCCCAGATTTAGAACCATTTCAGTATAAAGGTGATGAATTGCTCTGATGGCAATGGAAGGATCTAGAAAAATAATCAGTTGAAACATATTTGGATATTCGGCTGAAGTTTTGGCCCTCGTGGGAGCCTGACATTAACTTGCACATCTCTAGGTTGGATTTTTGCAATGCAGGACAACCACACAAACACACATACAGAAGAATACCAGCATTAAGGATATGTGAAATAAGGTGAGGTTTTTTTGCATGTTTGCTACTGGCGTGCATCCATAGATTTCTTGAGCGTACATTGTCAACAACATAGCTTTAGGATTGTTTGCAGTCTGCTTCTGCATTGCCAAAACAGCACTTGCTGGCATAGTTCAAATGTCTTTTGTTTGTTTCCCCCATCTACAGAACCTATATAATGCCTTAATTTTTAAGACATTGTATAGGTGGCTGATGTTATTAATTTTCTAATACTGCAGGTGTTTGGCATAGTTTCCACAGATCCCATCAAACTCTCTGGAAAGTTTTCAGCCTGTGGTTAGCTTGCTCTTTGATTGACAGTACCAGAAATAGCTGCAGTAGAGAGGTCAGATTCCTTGGCTACCTTTAAGTTAGCATGTTTGGGTACCAGCAACCACTTTGCAACAGTAACACAAAGGTTATAATTCACTGACTTACCCTGTTATGTAGATATAACTTGATTTCCACTGTTTCTGTAGCCCCATATGGTCTTGACACTAATTGCTCTGGCTAAATTTTTAGTTACCTTTTAGTAAATACCATTTGATCATTTTCATGTAAATCCTTACAAAAATATAAGGTTTTCCCTGTGTAGAAATTCTGAGGTTTCCCTTGGGCTAGAACAGCATGATTTTGTACAGAGCTTGGTGATACAAAGTGGGTAAACTGTTTAAGCAGAAATTGTGGTCTTGTTAACCTATAAAATTTTACAGATTCCTGATGACATGGCTAGCGTAGGCCACCAGTAAATAAACCATACACATTTCACCACAGTTCATTCTCCCATGTGTGAAGTCTGGAAAAGAGGAAGAACTCTTAGGGCCCACACTGTGAAATGGTGACTGCTGAAAACTTAATAGTCTGCAGATGTCATATTATGCACATCACAAATGGTATCTCTGCAATGGGGCTGCCACTGGTGGTGATCCATATTCCAGTAACCAAACATCAAACAGATCATGTTTTCAGTGAGAGATATAGTATCTTACCAAGTCAGATGAAAAAAAAGGGGAAACTTCTGAGAATGATCACAAGTGTAAACACTCCAGTCCCCTAACGAAAGCATGAACATACCTGTTTATACTTTTCCTACACTGCTGACACCTTCCTGGTCAGTGCCTGAAGTTAGATGGAATGAACCCAGGTCTAAAGCGGCATTGAAAATCATTTCAGAATATGTTAAAATGTTGAGGCAAAAGACAACTTGGTTTCTGATAAATTCTTTCTGTCAAGTCACAGTCCAGCCATAGTCACTAACTAACTCATACTGCCTCCCAGATCATCACTCAGTAATATGCAGAGTAGTACAAATGCCCAGACTGCATCAGAGCCGCTGTCTATCTTGTTTGTCAGTAGCCAGGATTTCCTGTTTCAGAAGGATATGTAAGAACTTCACAGGAGACAGATGTTAATTATCCTCCCACTCCCTCCAAATATCTCCCTGTATTTCTAATCATTACAGACTGGCTTACTTCCTGAACTATAGGTTTAGTAACTCGTGCTGACACATTTTCATGAATATTGGGTATTCTTACCAGCTATGAACTTTTGTTTCTTGCTATGAACTTTTGTTTCTTGCTAAAATCACCACAGCACCAGTGTGTCTAATCATGCTGTATAAAAAAGCACAAATTTTGATTCTCCTTGCCCTGTTCTGATGATTGTCTCCTTGTTAGTGTGTTACAAAACAGTGAAGAGTAAATGTTATCTATGCTCTTTCTGTCCTTCATAAATTAATTTCTCCAGACTCAGGACCACTCAGTTTTCTGTTATTTTAGAGTCATGCAATAGTATCCGAGTACTTCTTACAGCAGCAGCACTTTTATAGGAAAGTACCATACCCCTTGTCACATTAGTCAATTCATGAACCTTAACATCCTGAATGCTATTTTGACTGTGGTTCTATACTGAAAAGGATCTTTGTTGAGCAGCGGGTCACTTTCTGTACAGACTACTTCTTGAATGGCAACCTTGCTATTCTGGAGAATTGATATCTAAGGAGGATTAAATAATTTCCTCCATTTTGCAAGAAACTTGTGCTCTGGCAGCTCAATCTCAAGATTCCAAAGCTTTGAGATATCCTTTAGCTTGTCAATATCTCTTTTAGGTTGGTTTATATATGAACCCTCTTTGCAGAGGGAGCATCACAATTGGCTCCACACTGGTTGCTGCCTGGGAAACCAAGACAGAAGGTGCACTATTAGGGCAAAACTAACACAAGTCAACAGGGAGGATGCAATACCTCAGCTGCAATGATGGCCACAGCAGGACTCCTTGGCTGCTTAGCAGTGCAGAGGGATGAGTTTTGCCATCTTCGCTATATTGAAGGATGCCAGCAACAAAATGAGGCAGTAGTGACACTGGGCAATTTATCACCAGCTTCATGGACATAAGTGTGAGATTCTTTGCAACAAATCCCTGTATTTTGGCAAAATGCATACAGTCACGGTATACAGAGGGCGTTGCATCACTAAACACAATTCACAATTTATTAAAACACACCTGCAAAGTGGGATTAAGACCCACATTTGCAGGAGGATTTTTGATACTAAGGCAAGGCACCCCCACAGCTGTCACCGCCAGCACCGCCTGCTCTCTGCTGCCACCTGCGGGGCGCGCTCCACGGGAGCCTTTGGGGATACGAAAGACTTCTCTGAGGCATCTCAGTCGTGACTGCAGTTCCCACGTTTAAGACTTTCAGACGTTTTCCGTGGAAAAATAGTCCTTCTCCCTCCAGGAAACTTGCACCAGCCTTCCCTTTTTGTGGACTTTTTTTTTTTTAACTTTTCTTAAGAGCTGGAAATGTAAGCTCTGCTAAGCACAGAAAAGTTTCAGAGCAGCGGCAAAGTGAATGGCTATCAACCTCCCTTTTTCCTTCCATATTAATTCTAAATTTGTTAAAATTATAAAGGTGATGAGAACAATGGCACTGACTAGATAAAGTACCAATCAAAGTTAGAACATGCTGCTTTGATTCTCTGCACTCAGTTGCAAAGGGCCTCACAGCTGGTCTCTGGCAGCTGTGCACACTCACGTTTGCTGTGCATAGCATGTCACTGCATGTATGCTTCAGGAAAGTGTAATGGCAGTTTGTGCAGTGGGTATCACCAGTATGCTCTGTGGCTAGTTGGTATTCTCATGTTATTGAGAAGAAAAGCTAAAATAACAAGACTTCTAAAAGTTTGTTGAAGCAAAGCTCAGTTATATCTGATGCTCTAGGCTTGGCAGGTATAGGAGGTACAGGTCTATAATCACTCAGTGTGGAGACCTACTCTATCCAGGAGTTACTCATGCTGTGCACTGGTGGTAAGCTTGACAGTACATAGAACAAATCTAGGCAGACTCCCCATCCCACTGAGTTTCCAGGTATTCGACTCCCTTCTACATGCACTGCCCTTCAGATGCAACTGCTAACGTCGTTCTTTTGATGGCACATCGGCATCTATAGATGCTGCAGTTTATACACAGGCTCCTGAGGCTTGTGTCATCCCACTTTGAGTCATAAGCACCTACCTTTCCTGCAAACAGCACTGTGAAGCTTTACAGTAAAAGCCCTCCAGGTGAATAGAAACACATTGCAACAAGAGGCTAGGTAAACGGTAATTGCACAAGTACAAGCAGCTCATTATTTTGCTCAAATACGCTGAAGGATAGGTGTTTAATGTCATGCCCTCAGCACGTCATGACATTTCCTGTACTACCAGCCTGGCAACGTCACCACAGTAGACTGCAGATACTGCCTGCCTCTCACTTTACTTGCAGACACAAGGTAAGTTAAAAACATAAGTAAAACAAAATCCCATACATGTAGTCAAGATTTCACCCACAATTAAGAGAAGACCAAGACACCTAGAGAACACAACCAGATGAGAAACCTCCCCAGGCTCAAATTTTATTTTTTTTTGTCTGACCAACACAAAAAGAAACCCAAAACAAAAACCCCAAAACACCAAACATGGCCAAAAAAGCAAAATGTCCCAACAGCCACCTATCAAACATCTAGACCTTTCTGCCAGCACTTGGGAACCCGTGTTTGCTCTGAATAAGCTAATGTTAACTCTATGTTTTCCAAATATCTGGTGGTCAGGACTCCTCACTTCCTCTCTGCCCTGGTACATCTAATGCCACGCACTGGGTCTTCCAACAGTGTCTGCACTTGTCACTGACAAACGAAGGACCACAGCTGGGAAGTGCAGGAGACACTGTCAGCTAAGTACCATGTAAGAAAGCACACCACAGCATAGCACAAATTGGTAGCCCTGAGATACTAACCTGCACCTTTGCAGGGCTACTGTGTAAGTAGCTGGCCCAGCAGGGATGGTGCTGGAACTTGCTTCATGGTAGTTGTCACAGGGTGACAGGTCTGATGAAAATCCAGTTTTGTCTTTGAAAAAATACTTTCATGGGACCTATCACAAACATATACTTGTTGACATATACATGTCTTTAAATGGAACCTGTCTCATTTTAAAAACAGTTGAGCATGAGCGTTTTGAGTTGGTTTGTTATATATGTACAAACCTACAGCCTCCTTTCTGCTGCAGACAATATGAAGGACTGTAGCTTACCAAGTAGGGGTTTCCCAATGCCACTATAGCTCATTTTCTCAGTAGAGGAGCCAGCAACAGCTAGAAGGGCAGAAGAGGAAAGGAGGTTAAGTAGACTGCAGTTTTCCTTCTGCCAGCCCTACTCCATATCAATAATTCCAGTGTGGTACATGCATACAGGAGGCTTATCACATGCACCTTTCCCTTCATAGAGGTATCAGCTCTAGTGGCCCTATTCCTTACTCATTCTTTTCTCCTCTCCGCTTATTCCACGATGCTTATTAAATTCAGTGCATCCAAAAAGGTTTCCTAGCAAAAGGATGCTAGGCAAACTGAAGAGATTAATTCCCTTGAGCTCTTTTAGGAGGCTCAGACTGCCCTTGGACATCTTGACAAGTATCTATCCTTATGCAGTACCACATACAGTACCACACAGACCACGGTCTTCCATTGTGACTCTTAGTAAAGCTTAAGAGGTTCACAGCTGGGAGAGACATCTTGATCTGAATTGTGAATTTGATCTTATCTTTAAAATAGCTGGATACCACACACAATATGTACTGAAATAGCAAGGCACAGTGAGCTGTGTTTGAAGTAAACTTAGCCCAATTCAGGAAGCTTCCTTGCTTTGGTTGGCTGATGTTACAGCTTTTACATAGTTTTATTGGACGTACTTTATTTTTTCCTTCCCTCTTTTCATAGCCATTCTACCTGGTATACAATAAACCATTTTCTTATTTGAAGAAAAACAAACTTGAAACTCCCCCTAAAGCAAGGAAATGTAGATTTAAGTCTGTTGTTCTGCAGCAAAGCCACTCCATAGAGCCTGCTGGTTACTGCAGAGCCAGCACAAGACCTTCAGTCTCAGATGTGTGGCAGGTAAAACAGCTCCCCACTTGGAAAGCATTGCAGCATATCACAGACTGCAGGGCAAGGGGCTAAATATAGCACAGAAAGCAGATATGCTGAAAAATCAGATCCACTGAAAAATCAGGTCCTTGGCATTTCCTCCTAACATTTTTATCCAGGAAGTTTCAATGCAGACACAGTATCACGTTTTCAAGGTCTAGTTTTGTGCTCCATTTTCTAGGCATGTTGACAAAAGTACGATGAGGTCAAGGACTGAAGCAGCAGTTCAAATGGCTTAGAAACCAGAATCCTCCTGGTTCCCAGTGCTCTACTTCAAACTACTAGACCACCCTGTCTTCTCTGGATGGTTCAGCTTCCTTTGTTTTCCTTTTGGTAAAGTGTTTAAAAGACAAATTAAGAGAATTGTTGGGACTCTGTCAAAAAGCTCTTTTACACAGCAGATATCCAAGAAAATGCCAGAACTCAGATGAAGATGGTCTGCGCAGGGAAGGATTTACAGTAATCACAGTGTGACCATAGCCACTGAATTTGTGTATCAATTTAAAACAGTTGGGGTTATGTTTTCAGGCAGGCACCAAATCAGCTGATACAGCACTTGCAGCAACGCACGCCCCTCTCTCTCTGCCTTCAGAGTGTGTGTGTGCGTGTACGTGTGTTTGCTCTTGCTTGTTCTAATCATGAACACCCAATGAGTCCTTTTTCGTTAAACAGTATTTGCTGTACCTTAACCAAAAGACTTGAAGAACAAAATTAAAAGTATACCAATCTCAATCTCATCTGTAGTACAGACATCACATTCTGGCAGCCTCAGCCAAGTCAAGTTCCAGGTCTCAGTCCTTATCTCCCAGGAAAATAAAGGCCAGGCTGGGCTGAGAGTAGCCAGCTCTGTGGGTGGGAGAGGTGAACTTTTAGTCAACAGCTCAGCTCTCCTATGCACAGTGGAACTGCTTTCTAGAAAAGTAAATTTCATTTCTGGCACAGACTGAGTTTTCCCAGGGACGAGTCCCAAACAGTCTTGTCTCTCCACTCCAAGGACAGCAATGTTTTCTTTCTCTCTCACAAAAAACCACAGAAGTAAACACATCTTTGACAAAAAGCCAAATCCAAGGGGAAACACAGAACTACACACACAATTTCTTTCTGGAAAAAGGGTTTCTTTCTGGCAAAAGGGTAAGATAAAAAGTGAGTCACACAAAATAAATGCTTCTGGTACTAGCAGGCACTTAGGTATCCAAGGTTTGAAGATGCTGAAAGCATTTCTGCAAAACAACTACCTGTGCTGCACTGGGGTATGCAGCTCATCAGTCTCCATTAACAGTGCATCCATAGGAATATCAGAAACATACGCTGCTCCTTTTTCAGCACTACTATTTGTCTCAGCTGGACTCTCTTGAGAATCTTTGCTGCACACGCATACAGGAAATGGGCATTTCCTAGCACTACTTTAATGTGCACTACTTCAGTGTGCTCCCGACCATCTTGATCTTGAACCTTTACAATCTTTCCCTGGAAATAAAACCATACATCCATACCAGTCCAAGTTAGGTATCTGTAGTTTAAGATGGCTTAAGCAACATTCAGTGTCAGGCTCTTTAAGAGGAGTGAAGTGAAGGTCAAAATCAAATTAATCAGAACTGGATCCTCCACTGATCTTTCTTACAGTCTATATTTTCTCCCTTACTTCACATTATGCCATCGGTAGGTTTCATCCTAGCTAGACTGCATGCAACCAAAAGTAAAAGGACTGCTCGAAACTAGTGAAAATAGCTTCGTAACCTAATATATAAAGCATTCAGAAAGCCCATTCTGCTGAAGAAGCAGAAGTACACAGAAAGCATAGAAAAACTCAAGTTACCTGTAACGAGTCCCTTCTCTGCACTCACATAGAAGTGATCCTACAGTTTTCCTACTGGCAACTTGGAAAGCTTCAACTTTCATCATCCACCTGTGCTCAGAATTTAAGTACATTATTTTTTTTATTGCCTGTTCTGCTGCTAATGGCATGAAGCTTCAGGATCTGAATAAAACAGCAAATTGTTATTAGAAGCGGAGAAGAGATCAAATGTTCCCTCTTACATAAAACATACAGTCTCTGCTGACCTCACATGAGGTTCACTGGTACTAACCATTACAGGGCTGTCACATATCTACTGAGGTAGGGGAGCCCATTTCACTACTGCACTTGACCTTGTCTGTTGAACTTTACTCCCCTCCTTCTTAAGTCTTTCCTTTCTTACATGTTAAAAGAAAAACCTATAGAAATTAATGGAAAAGGGGTTTTGCATTATATTTCTTTCCTCAATAGCCCAGTGCTCACAAATAAATTTTGAAATAACAATTAAATTTTCCCCATTATAGCATAGTAGGGTCAGAGGGTTAAACATGTGACCTTATCAGCACCTTATGCAAGAAAGAAAAATTAAATGTGTTGTAAACCCTGGCAATCTCTAAAGAATGTTGCTCTTTCAGCAAAGTCTTCGAACATTTTGCAATGTTACTTGATAACTGCAGTTGGCAGAAATTAAGCAGCTGAAACATGTAGCTCTACTCATAGGACAGGAAGCTCCAGTAAGCTAAAAACATCAACATTTAATTACTGAAATATGCTGCGTGATCCAGAAAAGGCCTAAAAGCTGAAGCTATTGCACTGTGTAGCTCACTCAGCAAAGCACACAGCTGGTCTGTAAAAAAAAAAAAAAACCCACACAAAAAAACGAGGAATGCACATGGCTTCTGGAATAGTTTAGAAAATCAGCTCTAAATCAGAACAGATTATTTAATCAGGAAAAAGGAAAGAATTACATTGAGATGAGGATAAATGAGATGAATACGCAGATTAATCAACAAGTTATAGTCTCATCACCAAGAGACTACATTGTGGAGGGGAAACCTGCCTGGTGATTGAACAACAAAAAGCAACTGACAATGCTGAACTAAGAAAGTATTTACATAGTATAGGGTTTTCCTTAAATAAACTGCAGCGCAGGGAAGCAGGTACAGGGGACAGCAGGACAACAATGACTTTTCCTTTTTCTTTCTCCATGCACTAAAGAGATATGATGTCTGGCAGACCTTAATGCTTTTATGAAAAGAGATACCTTCTAAACTCAAGGGCATTAAAATCAATTATATGTGATGAATATCCTTACTTTTATCACCTGGACAGTGAGTGAGGAGTCTATGGAGGACAGAAGGATTTTGTTCACTTGTTTGTTTTACATTTACATATTTTGCATTGTGTAGCAATTACCATTGAAAGATCTTGGAGCTCTTGCCAAAAGTTGGTGTTTTGAAACATCAGAATACTCCTGTAGAAGTGAACTTGTATTCTCTACAAAAGTAGGCTTGGAAAACCATGAGGATCCACCAGAGCGTAACAGATTAGTTAAAACGCTCAAAACAGAACTTGGATTTGATTCTCAAAACTAGGAATTATAAATGACCATATAAGTCTTCTTAAGGCACAAGTTGTCAAGAATTTATTATGGCAATATTAGTCTTACGCAGCTGTTTGAAGAACTTGTATTTTTAGGCAGAACAGAATTTTAATGGAAAGAAATATTGTTATTATAGAAAATCTCTCACCACGTAAAACCAGACAAAATTGCAGTCGGATATAAAAGGCCATTAATCCCAGAGTACAAAAAGCTCATTCTTCATCATTGATTACTTATATAGTTGATGCTTCTCTCTCAGTGTAAGTCATGAGGTTAGCCTTTATATCAGAAGTGATTTAGCTTGGGTTTGTTTGTTTATGAGATATGGTATCATCAAAGAAAACTGAAAGCCTCTACAGCTCAGAATTCAGGCCATGTCTCTACAATACACCAGGAACTCTGATGTTTGTACAAACTTCTAGGGAGGACTGAATGTCTCACAACCATGTTTCTTCATATATTCTCCCTCTTGCTTCCTTTTACAGTCAAGAGCTTCTTCTGAAATTCATTTAAAAATAGATTACATGGAAACATCGGGGAAATTTTTCTAAACTAAACCTTAGGATGAGTTTTGATCAAAAACTGCCTTGAGATGAAGTGAAGAAATCAGATGTCCTTAAACTATGATCAGTGGTTTTTTGTGGCAATCAGGATCTAGACCCTACCCTCACCATAGCTAGCATGTACCAAGAAACAGCTGCCGTCTGTTTTGTGAATGAGTTGAAATACCCTTTTCAACATCTTAAGATTTTCTTTCATTTTAGCTGGATCACTTGAGACATCTAAAGAGGAAATGTCATTTCCAAGTCTAACTGAACAAACTAAACACCAGTTCTTTTTATGAAGATATGATTGGGAGGGAGCTAGGATCTCTCCCAGTAGGAGTCCACAACAATGCATCTCCCTCCTTCTAACTTATAATAAGTTCAAATGATAAAAGGAGTCTTCTAGATATTACACCTGCCACCTGCTTTACAAGTTACAAAGAAAGTAGCTATCCAAAAAGAAGAAAATGCAGAAACTTTCTTATACCATCAGTATTTCACAGATAATTATTTTCTTGTTATATTTTAAATACATGCTATGTGCACATAAAAAGTAGAACTGACAGAGCTGACTGTTTATTTTAAGTGAATTTTTCTTTTACAGTTTAGCATAACTGGAGGTAGATGCAATATTAAGTGATTTTCTTCCAGTGGTTTGAAAAAATAGTCATCTATAAACATTAGGACAGAGTACTGGAGATTGGAATCAGTTGTTTAAAGTTAACATGCAAATGAAACAACAAAAAATAAATCACAGCAGGTTATATGATGATTGTCAGTACAGTATAATGCAGATCTTCTTGGAGGAAAGGCTGTTTTCTATGTTGTCAAAATAGTAGAGCTAGTACTGCAAAAAAATTACATTATGTATGCTATTTGAAAAGATATACAAGATTCAGAGACAGAGTATTACAACTATGCCGTTCATATTATTTCCCATATATCTCAAACCATCAAAATCAAGTTGAAGGGAATTACATGTCAAAAGAATCTGTAATCTGCTATGCATGAATGTATTTCTGATCCTGCAGGCAGGAGTTTCATGTCATATAATTGTATGAAATGGATACTGCCATTGTCAGGACTTTTGCCTTAACCAAGCCTATAAGCATCAAATTTGTCCTCTTCAGTAGATGCCTTTGTGGGAGTAATGGAAGCTCCCAGCAACTTCAGTTTAAAGTATTTTTACAATTACGTTCCACTATTATTTGGTCCGTTCAATGAAGAAGTGCTTACTAACCTGTAACTGGGGATAAATACTAATAATCAGACAGGACTAGCTATGGCTTATTAACAAAATTAGGTAGTAGTGCCCTTTCTTTAAAATTCTAGATTTGCAAAGGAGCAAAAGTGGTCTGGTACAATATAAATGGCAAAAAAATATTTTAGCAACAAAATGGAAAATGCTTTCAAAACAAAATCTGCAATGTTTTTTTTTCTTTTAAATTTCCCACTAAGTTTGTTGAACAGATGGATCACCCAAAATGCAGATACTTCTGTAAGCTGAAATACTAATATATATCTACATATATGACCACACTGCAACATACCACAAATAGATGTTCTAGAACAGCTTAGAAAGAAAAAGAAAAAGAAAAAAAAAAATCAGATTACATACTTTGTGTTTCCTTGATGTAATTTCTTGCCAGGTGCATAAAATTTTGGGATCAATTAACAAACAGGTTTAAGCAGGTACTTAATTCCAAGTAATTTTACTGGAACAAGTGGGACTCCTCAGAGACTTCAAGATAAGCCTGTCCCACTGCCCTCAAATCAGCAGGCCTATAATGTTCTGCCTCTGGCAGTACGGAGTCCATTTCAGGAAATGAAAGATGCCAAAAAATAACTGACCTCATTCTCACCCTTCCCTACTAAGAGCAGAAAGCTTCCCAAACAAGTTTACAAGAAAGCCTTAGTCAAGCCTCACTCATCACACAGATGTGATCCTTTTAAAGTCAACGGGCAGGATTAACATTTGATCTCTAATATACAGAATACATACAATAAAACTTGCACTGGCTTTAAGATGGGAATGTACTTCCTGGCTCAGGAACCGTAAATCTGCTCTGTATGCACAAAATGTATTTAATTTGTTTTCTTCTTCGTTAAAACCCAAATATAGCATTCAGTATAAATTTAAGTACTTTACATATGAAACTGATTTATATAATATTTGAAACTTTACAGAATAGTACTAAAGTAGTCAATAAAAAGATTAGGTTTAAAATATTTACATTTTATACATCATTTCCTCCTACTTACAATTATTAAATGATCTTCTGTGGTTTCCTTAATTTTAGGGAAAAGCTTTTAATAACCAAAAAAGAATTTTTGTATTACTTCCAAATGGCTTTTTACTTAAAGAGAGTTTTAGCAAAATCACATTGCCAATGCGAAACATTATCCCCATGTTTTCAGTAGCAGTTAGATATATATATATCTATATATCTGTGTTTTATAGCTGTTTTGTAATGCAATCCTGTTTTCTATAAAAAACAGTGGAGATATAAATAAGAAAATGGCACAGTAGGGGTGGAAACATTATATTCCCAACTCTTAAATCCCTTTATGTCATTTGGCTTCTACAGTATCCAGTTTCTTGATAATTTGTTATGCTTCCAGTACTTTCAAGGAATCACAGATCCAATACTTATTTATTTGTGTCATCATCTTTTGAAAAGTTATCTCCTGAAGGTACTTCACAGAGACTATCACCATCCGTGCTGAAATCATCATCGTCATCATCATCAGAATCAGCCAACACTTTACTTGGCGACTTCTTCAGTCTACTAAAACAAAAATACACGTCTTTGCTATTAAAACTGCACATCTACATGCAGAACACTTACGTGAATCTTAAAACACTGACAGGTAGGATTTACATTTTTTTAAGGATGTCAAAGAAACTTGTGCTCCAGTAGGGGTAGTTATCATAGATTACATATTATATGAAAGAAACATGAAGAGAATGAAGAACAATCAATCATATTTTCAAGCCTCTCTAACTCAAGTCACAGAGAGGGGAAACTGTAAACTTTGCATGCTGTGGTGTTCAAAGATGGCTGAGGAAAATTAACACAGGCTAGCTGTAGCTCTCAGTCATTAGCAGGAAATTTTTATTACTACAAATTATAAGAATGTCAAGTCCCACTACCTTTTCCATTTTTAATTCTCTACCTCATTGACTTTATTCAGCAGGCAGACCTTGGAGAGAAGGTTTGGTCACCTAGAGCACCCTGGAAAGAGTTGGAGAACATTTGTAGAGAAAGGAAATGCAGAAGAGTTTCACAGGTCTGTCTGCTTATGACAAACTAAGTTTGTTAGAAGAAGCTCTCAGTTTATGGACTAAAGGGGCAAGAGATCAATCTTGTGAGTGGTGGTGTTGATACATAATTGTAAGGTCTGACAAATCACCCTACCTTAATTCCTTCTTTAGAGCGTTAAGCTGTCCTTGCAATTGTTCATTCACATCTAGTTGCTCTTCCAGTTCTCTCTGGAGTTTCTTTTTAGCACTTTCCAGTCTGTCTATTTCTTCTTCAGCTTCTTCAACTTGACGTTTCATTGCTTTTAAACGCAAACTCAACTGAAATATTTACATGTCAGCTGATTAGAGGACTATTTTAATAAAGGAATTTTATTCTTCCAGCATCTATGAGAGGGAGAATAAAGACACAACTTTGCCAGTGTAGTGACACTGTAATCCTATGCTTTAGAAATATTTTAAAGTCAGTATTAGACTTTGAGAAAAGTGATGGGATACAATTTTTTAAGAAGAAAAAACAGCAACAAGCAACATAGCTTTGGTAGAGTATTATGTGATAGCAAGAGCTGGTTATCAATAAGGGAAGACTGGAGCTATTAGTGTGTCTAAGTTAAGCAACTCTACCATACAGATACTATAAAATATGTTTTAAAAACTCAGTGGATTTTAAAAGATTGTTCCCTTCACAGATGTCTGCCACTTGAAACACACTGTTCATTCTCTAGGCAGAATATTAACTATTTGACCTCACATACTGAAATAAACCATGTTTTAAGCAAGGAATCAACAAAGACCAAAGGAATGGTAGAGCACATTGTTATTAGAATATCAACATATGCTTAATACTTACAGCCTATATTTAACAACAAATAACTTCTTTCTTTAAACAAAATTTTATGGTGGCGAAACAGAATATATTATTTGTTGGTGTATGTATTTATAGGACCATATGTTGGTGGATATATTTATAGGATCATATACTGTCTGTTATTGGCTTTATTTCTTAAAATAATTATGGCACTGCTTCTGCAAGTGCTTCCTTTTCATAATTTTAGAAATTAATAACAATTTAGTACTAGGCAAAAGAACATGATGACAACAGGAACTGTGTATCTCACTAAATGGGAATTCATAAACAAGAGTAATCAGTATCTACCTATATTCTTCTCATATATTTTATATATGATGATCTATGCGAGTAGGATTAATATCAGATATTTGCATATTAGTCTTTCCTCTACCTGGTCCTTTTGATCAGTCAATGAGAGATGTTCATCATCTACTTGCAACATTAACTCCTTTACTTTTCTCTCAAGTCTGCGGTTACTTAGTTGGAAATTAGCTCTATCCCTAGAAAAAGCAACACAAACATAAGGGAGGCTTGTAAAAAAAAGGAACTGAAATACTTCCAATCCTGCTGACATAATTCCTTAGCAATACCCTAAGAATTAAATAAATACTAATGGCCCCTGCTTTGATTTACTGACTCCATGCAACAAAGTAAGAAATTTGTTCAAAAGCATGAAACCACTAAGGGGAATTTCTCCTGTGTCCAGAGGAATATTTAGATACATTCCTCCAACATTAAACAATGAAGTAAACATGAAAATGGAAGTGTTAAACTACAGTTAATATTTCTAAGCCTGTTACTGATATTAGACATTGATAAAATAATGAGGTATGGAACCATGTTAGCACTGTGCCTGGTTTTAAATTTGTAAGGCAACTTCTAATGTTCTTTCAGTCAAAAAAGAAAAGTCGCAATACTTGTATGAAACAGTAACCATTTTAACTTAGTGCTTGTAAGAAAAAAAAAATCAAGTTAATTATATTAGAGACAATATTAGCAAGAGGCCATATTAACAAACATAAACATGCATGTTTTGATCTTAACAACTCATTTCACCTCTCTTCATTTTCAAGTCGTTCTTCTAGCTCTGTGATCCTTGCTTCCATTTGAGCAACAAGTCCCTCTTTACTGGATCGGTAAGAACCCTCCAGGTGAAGGATTCGGCTCTTCAAGTCTTTGTTCTATAGTTGGAACATACTTGATTACTACAAACATGCTCATATTAACAAATATCACCTTAACACAAAATAAATTTCTCCAGGGCTGCATGAAAAGGAGTGTGGCCAGCAGGTCAAGGGAGGTCATCCTGCCCCTCTACTCTGCCCTGGTGAGGCTGCATTTGGAGTGCTGTGTGCAGTTCTGGGCCCCTCAGTCTAAGAAGGACAGGGAACTGCTGGAGCAAGTCCAGCAGAGAGCTACAAAGATGATTGGGGGCTGGAGCATCTCCCTGATGAGGAAAGGCTGAGAGACCTGGGTTTGTTCAGCCTGGAGAAGAGAAGACTGAGGGGGGATCTTATCAATCTTATAAGTATCTGAAGGGCGTGTGTCAGGAGGTTGGGACTGGGCTCTTTTCAGTGGTGCCTGATGACAGGACACGGGGCAACGGGCACAAGTTGGAACACAGGAAGTTCCACCTAAACATGAGGAAAAAACTCCTTTCCTGTGCAGGTGCCAGAGCCGTGGCCCAGGCTGCCCAGAGAGGCTGTGGAGTTTCCTTCCCTGGAGACATTCAAACCCCGCCTGGACGCAGTCCTGTGCCCCCTGCGGTAGGTGTGCCTGCTCACGCAGGGTGGTTGGACAAGATGATCTCTTGAGGTTCCTTCCAGCCCCTACCATTCTGTGATTCTGTGATAAGGTGATCAGTATATTTTAAATTTAGTAAATATTGAAAAAGTGAGTCAGTGAGATTTTATTGTTTACTACAAACATATCTTCTATTACTGTGCTTTATTAAAAAGAATTTAGTGTTAAGCTTAAGTCAAGTTTTAGGCTTAAATGGACCCTTGGAGTTCAGACGGTTGCAAGCCCCTTCCATCAGCACTTTTTAATATGCCAAAATTTTTCAAATAGCATTGGATCTGTCTTATTCTCCATACAATTCTTTTGTCAAATTCTGTATTCTTTCCTTGTAACTCACTGGTGTACAGCTAAAACAAGCAGACAAAGAAATTACTTGGGTCCAGTATCTCTGTACTCTATCACAGCTGTTATTGTGGGGTTTTTTCCCTCCCTTTCTTAACTGTCCAATGCTACTCCTCTTACATAAATAGTTTGAAAAACTTTGCAAGCTGCATCATTTGTAAAAGCAGACATGTTGCTCAGATTTACACTTTAATTTTTATGAGGCTAGGTAATTTAGTTTTTCAATGGGGACCTAATGATAAAGTTGCCAGGAAAAAAAAAAAAAAGAAGAGTTACACGAGGAACAGAAAATAAAACTCCTTTACAGAACTTCAAACCATAATCTCGGATCTCAAACACTAAAAAAGCTATGACAGGAAAGTCAGAACTAAGGTATAAGGATGTACATGAGATATACCAGTAGGTGGCATTCGTTTTTCTCAAACATTTAAGATGGGATCAATGTCACATAATTTAAGGCACCAAATTAGGTGTTTGGTATAAACATGTTCTCTAAGTTCCCTTTACAATCTGTTTTATGTTCTTGAGACTGTCAATAACACTAAGATTGCTAAAATAGCTTTCCTCTGGATCTCAGCTAGGGGATATGATAGTAATCTTGCTTTCAAAGACTACTGAGCTGCAGAATGAACTGTTGCAAAAAGCTAGAAAGTATTTTTAATGCACTTTCCATCACAAATATTAAAACTGAAACATATGAGTCATATTCCTTCCTAGACAACAGAGTAGCAGTTTTCTATCAAATTGTTATCTTTTTTTCCAGAGGCATGTCATTTTTTCCACTTGTTTGCTCCTACAGAAGAAAATACTCAACTAAAGTCACAATTGCTTGAAATTGTGATCTACCTTCAACAGTGTTCCTGAAGTACTGTTAAGACTCTGAAGAACAGCTCCTCCAAAAGTAGTCAAAGGATTTACAGCTCAACTGGATAACAGTGTATTTGATATTCTATAGTCTTTTCTGTATATGTTCTAAGAAAAAGCAGTTAGACTGATATCTCAGTTTTATTCTAAAACAAGTATAGCATATCAACTGTCACATTTGTTATTTTCAATGTCTTTGATCCTCAAATGTATAGACAGAATTTGTGTTAGACAGAAGCCTGCACTTATATAAACACATGTATGCACAGTATGAGTGTTTAGCATACGAAATATATAAACTGTGACAAACCTCAAGCTAAAACAGGGCGTACAGAAAGAAAAAAATACTAAGAAGACTGAATTCAAGGTTATATTTTCTTTTGAGTATCAGTATTAAGATACTCAGGGTTTTTTATCTATTCTTACAAATATAATTCCAGCAGCACACTATGGAGGGATAGTGCCAGCTACCAAATACTGTATTCCTTAAATATAATTACCTGTCTTTCCAATGAAATTTTGTCACACTCCAAATCTTGCTTTATAGCTCTTTCCTGAAGTAGCTCTGTCCTCATTTGCTCAATCTATTATAAAAAGACAGAAATTTTAAAGAAAGATTTAATTTACATTTATCTATATCATAGTATGTATATATACATACACACAAACATAAAGTACATATACCTATGCAATGAAAAAAAAATTGCTCTTTCTTAGAACTCAAAGCATATATGCATGATTTCAGATGAAGTTTACAATTACAATCTTGAACAAAATTTTCTGCTTCAGGAAGCCCATGGTACTCCCAGTGCTTATTATACACATTTCCCAGCCACATTGGGTATTGCTGATGTTCAGTATATATATTCTGTAGCAGTGAACTGAACTCTAAAATGCTGCATGAGAGACATATCCTGTGGCAGGGAACTGAGTTCCAGAACATCACATCAGTCTTCAAACACCTTCTACAGTTTTTTTCATACTGAAGCCTGAAGCTCTGAAATGGTACCTTACCTTTAAGCTGCTGACTAGTCTACTTTAAAGTTTCACTTTACTAAACACAAACTGGTTGCTGCAGAGAAGTGCCTAGAACTCGGTGAGATACTCTACAGGCAATTACAGTTTTCTATGTCTGTGAGAATAGTAAAAGCTCTTTTTCAACAGACTCTAATGCATACTGGATATGAATATGGCTCCTAACCTCCAGTCAATTTTATGTCTGTCAAACTAGCAGAGCACTGACTTCTGGATTTGGGGATGGGGTGATTTTTGTTTGTTTTGTTAATACAACTTTTGCTACAGTTTCTGTAAATATTTCAGCTGCATATTCAATAACCAGAAGGAAAGCATATTCTCCATATGTACAATGTTAAAAAAACTACCTGATCAATACAGAATCAATATAAGAATACAGAATTTGTTTGTTTTGTTTTATCACACTATTGGACTTGACTGGAAAAAAAAAAAAGGTTAGGATCAAAGAGAAACTCTAAACTGCCTAACAGCTGTTACTGAAACTTCAGGTCTAAAGGAAAAAGTTTGTAGTGCCCCAATGCTTTTCTAGCATTCTAACCTCTCATTCCTACTGACACTGCCCCCAAGTCTTTACAAATCCCTTTGCAGGCACAGCTAATGTTACCACGGCGTTTGTGCTATTGCCTGCACAATATTTACTGTGATATCACCTGGGGAACACAGTGAGCATCTATGGCAATTACTGTATCTGCAAAACGACCGACAAAGTTTTCAGTGGCCACAGCATTCTTCCCTGCTTTATGACAGTTACTTACGAACTTGCATAAACTCACCATCACAGTTAAGCAGCTCTTAAGTTACAGATTTATCTACCAAAGGTCTTTCAAAAGCCACTAGGAATTCTTGCATTAAAAAAATCCAAAAGCAATGTTAGGAATGTGAAGGTTAAACAAGTACAGCACATGAAATTTCACCTTAGGCCTTTTTTTTTTTAAACAATATGTTTTTAGTTAATCACATGCTTAAAAGAAGTCATCAACACTGTTTCTGTAGCTTTGAAACTAATATATGAATACAAACAATGGTAGCAATGCATGCAGTTGCATATGTTATGCCACAGTATGGTTTCAGAAAAGTAGAAGGCATTCCTGAAAACTAAGGTCATACCAGTTACTGGACTACAAATGTTAGCACTTCTCAACAGTGTTCTCAACAGCTGGGTAATTTCCTAAAAGCTCTTGCTGTTGCATAGAAGCCTAATGATAATAATGTTTTATAAGTTATATAGTAAAATATTATTTTATATCTTAAAATCTTATTATATACATACAATTTAGAATCGCTCGTGTATACAATAACTGCATATATTCAGGAAATACATTAAAAAGTTATAATGTGAGGGATTACATAGAATTTATTCCGCTGTAATTGCTTTAGCCATGAAGACAGACACAGAAAAAAAACCCCAATATTTGTAGTAAAATGAATGACTAATTAAACATGCAACTGTTAACTGAAGAAAGGGTTTTTGTTTTATGTAGGAACTTGCTTAATGGACCACTCTAAAGTTCTACTGTGCTCTTACTGTGCTCAAAGGCTGTGACAAATTTGTGCAACCTTCCCAAGATCTCAAATTAAGGAATTATTTAGAGGACAATTATTATATTTCCAAGATGACTGCTACTGTTGTTGGACACCTCATGGTAAAAGCAACCTTACAGAAAAACACTGTGAGAAAGAAAAAGTACTATATATGATTAGGATCAGAAAGCTACGTGCAAATATATACAAGAGTTGTAAAATGAGATGGGCAGCAGGATACAATTCTTGCAGGGGGGC
>VZTV01092032.1:1779-24321 GCA_013400875.1 Anhinga rufa | reverse complement strand
GAATATTGATCACGCCATGTATTACTAAACGGAAATTTTTGCACCATTTTCTTTCATTTTTCTTTCTTTCTATCATCCTTCTCCTATAGACGAGCCAGTGAAGGTGAACTGCTGCAAGAGCTGGAGACGGGGTCACCAGGCACTCCGTCACGGAGGCTGAGAGGAATGCAAAACTCAATTTCAAGCAAGTCCTGTTCCCTTTGAAGTCAGTTAGGCGGCTTCCAAGGACCTTGGTTGAGAGGAGACGGATGGAAGCAATCAGGGCGAGAAGCAATAGAAGCACGGAGCAATTCCCTAAAATATTGCTGATCCATCAGCTAAGAGAGTCTGCGAAGGAAGAAGGCTCCCGACAGCTGATTTTATACTCCATCGCCACCCTGGCAGAGCCTGGCCGGGCGCGCTGCCGAAGCCACCCCGGCCGCAGGATCCCGATGCGGTGGGATGGCTGAGACACGGCACACGGCGGGTTTTCCCTGCAGTCGGATCCAGCCACGGGTGAGGGAGCCGTGAGCCCTCAGCCCGCCCCAGAGGGGACTCGTCCCCATGCCGGGGCGATGCCCCTTGCTTCGGGCTCAGCATCCCTTGGCACAGCGTGGGTCCAGAAAGGGACACCACGAGGAGCACGCGGTGGCGGTTGTGTGACCCAGAGGGGCGCTGGCGGGGACGGAAAGCCGACCAGGGAGAGGCAGCTCCGCAGGGTATGGTGGTTTGGGATTTTTCCCTCACATTTACTCACACAGGAGGGAAGAGCACGCTGCTGGCAGAGCATGTGTTCCCACATTTACCCACGTCAAAGCTGTCTCAGAGCCTGTCTCTTCTGAATTTCCAAAACCAAGAGGAGAAAATCAGAATCAGCAAATTGAGGAGCAATTGGAGCTGCACTTGGCATTCGCGAGGATTGATAGATCTCCTCCAACACCAGTAAATGACCAGACTTCGCTCGCTGCTCGGTGGAGGGAGCATCCCCCCTCCAAACACCTGCAATAAGACACTTGCAATTACTGCTTTGTCTCCTGGAAACTAGTAAATAATTCAAACTCACTCCTTTTTTTACTTTTGTTTTTCATTTTAATTAATCCACATAGAATTTTGTCCTCCAAACACAATCACAGCAGCACAGGAACAGCAGGTAGAGAATCTCATTACCCAGCTTACCAGCCAGATCCTAGAGCCATTATTAACAGAGGCTTCACTGCGTGAGGAATTAATAAAACCCGACAGCGAGGGGGAAGGGAAACACTCGTTCGTTTGGCAGTGCATCGCCCTCTCCGGCTTGCCCCGGGATGTCCGACGGTCGGAGATGCCGAGGGGTTGCCATGCCTTAGGGACAGCCAGCGTCCTGCCTCCTGCAGCACCCCGTCGCTTGGTCCTGCAGCCAGGCGCCACCGTCAGCGCACGTGGCCCGGAGGAGCTGCCAGGCTCAAAGCAAGACGAGGAGATCAGGAAGGCTGCCTCGGCACACGCAGGTGGTTGCACAGGCTCTTGCCCCGCCGCGGGCAGGAGATCAGAGCCCAAACGGCACCTTCTCACGGTGCTCGGTCAGCCCTTCCTTCCTCTCTCGCTGCAGCCGCTACGCCAGCGGCAGCACATCCTCGGAGCGCTGCCTCAGCAGCGGCAATTGCTCCCGCCTGGGAGAGCAGGACCGCGGCCCCTAGCACCCCAGCTGCGGGGGGAGACCCCGCGCCCAGCTGCTCTTGGGGGTTTGGATCCCACGCCCCGTGCTCGTGGCTCTCCCACAGCGAGCGCCCAGCCGCCCATCCATCCCCAGGGCGCTGGGTCCGCTTTCGGGGTGACCCCGGTGGGAGCGTGTTTCCGTAAGTGCCCGGAAGAAAACACCTCCTCCTTGGAGCACCCGCTGTACCGGCGGGCGTTCTCCTGGCACAAGGCAGTCCCACTGGGGCAACACCGAATGCAGGACGCACGCAAGGGACGCCTTTCTCCCGAGGGATACCGCACGCACGGCACGCCGGCGTAATGACTGCCAGAGGGGAAAATGCCACTATTACCCGGAGCTGCTTGCACAGGGACAGGGCACGGCCGCGGCTGGCTGCCAGCACGCGCCGGTTTGGCTCCGTCTCTCTCATCTGGCTCTCCTCCTCATTCCGCCAGCCCTGGGGCTGACAGCGCCGCGTCGGGCGTGCGAGCTGCCGCGCCGCAAGGCAGGGAGGTGCGATTCGCTTAGGCTCCACGGTTTCTCTGCCTTGATCAGCCGCACTTAGACAAACAGCAGTGCATCAGTAAGCAGCTCTAATTAGAGGTGCTAATAGTGCTGGGAGCTGGGGGAAAGCACGTCGAGGCAGGAGGGAGAACCTAAGGAGAAGGATGGGAGGAGCTGGGAGACCTGGGATACCCAGAACCTTCCCTTTCTGCTGCACACCCAGCAGGTGGGACAATCAAGCTCCAGGAGCCCACGTGAAATTGCCAGGGAAATATCCCCCGCGCTGATTATCTTGAATAATTTATGCAGATGTTATCACACATTCATATTTTATGGAAGCCTTGCAAAGCTGTGATCATGATTATTCACAACCATTTGCTCCCTTCCGGAAATCTCCATCAGCGGCGGGTGCGGGGACGAGGCTGGTGTGCTCAGGGACCTCGGCTCCGCACGGCACCGGGGCAGCCGTGGCCCTGGGTGGGTTTCACCCCTCCATCCCAGCACCCACCCCCCCAGCACCTCAAGGGGACGGGCACCCCAGGGCAGGAGAGACAGGCACAGCAGAGCAGCAGCACTCCCACCACGACCCCGCTGCTGCACCCACCACCTCGCAGCCCTCGAGCCCTGACCCGGCCAAGCAAAGAGGCCCGATGGCCCTGGGGAGGGACCCAGGCAAGCAGCAGCATCCCCTTCCCGCAGCAGCATCCCCTCTGCCCAGGAGCCCGTCACCCAGCGATGCCGAGCAGGACAAGCCGCCAGGAGCTGCTCGCGGGGGAGCAGGGACCCCAGGGCACCCACTACCTGACACATCGAGCTGTGCAACCCTGCCAGCTCCAGCGCTTCCACTGCTCTCCCAGTAGCTGTCTCCCTGGAAACTGGAGCTGGTGCCGAGGCGGGAGGCAGGAAGGGGCATCGCTTCCCTTTAGGAAGGGTGGGCGGCCGAGCTGTGCAGCAATTCCTCCCGGCGAGGGGGAAGCATGAAGGGCCATGGTTCCTCTGCTGGCAGGCAGGACCCTTCCTGCCCGGAGCTCCCCGGGGCCGCGGAAGGGCAGGAGCCGTCCCCGCATCTCCCCATTGCTCCGCATCTCCATCCGCTCTGGGGCCAGGAATACTCAGCGCCTTGACTCAAGGCCACGCGGGGCAGCGATGGTTGCTGCAGGAGAAGCAAGGGGCTTTGTGGGCAGCCAAGAGGGAGCACGAATAGGAGGAGGAAGGTGCAGGTAGTGGATGGGGTGGAGGAGGAAAGACAGGAGTAAGGGGAAATTTTGAGGAACCTAAGAGGAGGCGCTCAGACCATGCTGGAGGAGGACGTGGCTGCAGGGAAGCCTGCCAACACCCAGCAGAGCAGAAAGTCAACGATACTCAAGCAAAGACACTGGCTATTTTAATTCCCTGCAGCTCCTGCTCCTCAGAGGACAGCAACGACGACTGAAATGCAAGCAAGAATTAACCAAGAGGCATCTCGGTCTGGTTGTTCCGCCTGGAAAAGGCACGGGGAGCACAGCAGCCGCAGCTCCGAGGCAGAAAGGAGCAGCCCCGGTGCCCAGCCAGCCCCGGTGCCCTCCCCGTGCCGCACATCCCTGGAGGCGCCGCCGGCTCTGCCGCCCCGCCGCCGTGCTCTGGGCCCTGCTGTGGTTTCTCTCCCTTGGGGGCACCCCAGGAAGCCTCCGCTCAAGCCGGGCTGCCTCCGCCGGCAGCAACCTCCATCTATTTCAATTAGAGAGCCTTCCCCGAAACGGGGCCAGAAACCTCAGCTCCTGCGAGGCGGAGCAGGGGGCTGCAGACAAACGGCCGCTGCCATGCTTGAATCCACTGCTTAGAGCCTCATTTATCATCTACCAACAACACGGGCATGCCCAGCCTCCCCCGCACCGGCCAGGGTTAATCAGGTTTGGCCCCTGCCAACAACATCTTGCAGCCCGGGGAAGGCGCACGCTGCGTATCCGAAGGCAAGCAGGAGCCTGGGGGCTCACCCAGAGCCGAACTCCCTCCGTGAGCTCGCGTCGGGCTCCGAGCACCAGCGATTTATTAGGAGAGCTGCCCCTTGGAGCGGCTGCCAGCCACAAGGCTGCAGTACAGGCGCCTGCTTCACCAGGGAGGGGTCGCGAACAGCGTGGGGTGATTCACGGGGCGAAAGCTGCTGGTTTAGCACAGGGCGTACAGCATGGGGTGACCCTGGGGGCTGGCTGGGGCAGGAGAGCCTCTCCCGAGCCTGACGGGTCCCTGATGGGTGATGGAGGGACAGGGACCACCCCACCTCCCCACGGCCCAGCCGGCAGCACGATGCAAAGCGGGCTACGAGCCCTGCTGGCAGCAAGCCGAGGAGCAGAGGAGGCAGGGAGAGCACAGATCAGCTCTAAACCTACAGACTAGGCCTTTTTTTTTTTTTTTTANTACTTTATAGAAAATCAGTAACTAAATTAAACCATTCTTCACCCACTGTTATTTTTGCTCTTTTGCTCATCCTGTGCAGCAAAGTTGAATCCTGAAATTACCTGGGACAGATTTTTATTCTGAATAATGAATATTTGAAAGGAAATAGGAATAGAGAAAGAAGTAGGAACCATTAGCGGGTCCCCAAACCTTAATACGTGCCTGGTGGGAACAGTCTGAAGGCGCCCGCGTGGCTGTACACCCGGTGCACTGACGACAGGTCTCCAGCAACCCGTCCCACCGCTGCTCCGTCACTGCCACCGGGACAGATGAGGGCTGCCGGAGGCAAAGCCTCCTCAGCCTGGGCACGAAGGGCGCGTCGGCCCCCCGAGCAAGGCTGCCGTGCTGTCACGGAGTCAGCCACAGCCTAGGCGGATTACCGAGGATGAGGGAGGTGCTGGAGCCTCCGTCCTTGGAGATATCCAAAAGCCAGCGGGACGCAGTCCTGGGCAACCTGCTGTGGGTGGCCCAGTTGAGCAGGGGTTGACCCAGAGGACCTCCAGAGGTCCTTCCCAGCCTGGGCAGTCTGGGGTTCTGCGGTCACCAACCCGAAGAGCAGGAGGGCAGGAAAGATGGTCTTGTAGGAAAGAACGCTGCACACCACAGCCCTACCTGCAAACCTCAGCTCCTCCGAGGCCACCGAGAGGCATGCAAGATCTTTGTGCCCTGTCTGCAAAACAGGGTCCTCGGCTTAGAGCCTGAATCCCTCCGAGGCAGGACCGTCCCCTCGGCGAGCACCTACAGCGAGGTGCTGCAGCCGCACACCCCAGGGCTACCTGGGCACTGCCAGGCGGCCGATGCTCCCCCCGAATGGCTCTGAGCTCAGACACAGGTTGGGGGGGGAAGGAAACCAAGCACTCACACCCACGCCATTAATTAATACCCATCACGAGTGCTTCTCCGTGCCTCCTCCTTCCGCAGACGCTCTCAAAAGCGATCCTGGCCAAGAGAGGGCTCTTATTCCTGTACCGGAGCACACAGCACTAAATTGTACATGGCTCTATAAACTGCCCGGCGCTTGTTTTCCAGCCAAGGTGCGCGCGCCTGCTTCAGCTCATCAGCACTACCTGGCTCTTTCTGAGAGGAGGCACAGACTCTGAGCGCCAGCCTGCTAATCTGAGATGACACCAGGTGAACCCAGAGAGAGGCAGGCGGCGGCGCAGCGGTGACCGAGCATCTGTGCAGGCAGGCGGCGGATGGCTGGCTCCCAGTTGTCGGGTTGCAGGGGCCTTTGATAGCAGATGGGGAGCCTGATTGCATTTGCTGATAATGGATTAGGAGGCTTGTCTTTGATCTCGACTTTCTCCTGGTTAGCCGGTTTCTTGAGGGGCTCTGCAGGGAGGTGTTACAAGAGATTTATTAACAAGATGAACTGCAATGCCAGGAAAAGCTACTTCTGCAAAATGCACTTTCCCTCTTACGCATGCACAGGCTTGCACCCTGTTTGAAGGCACTCAGCATCTTTCCTCCTCGGGGGACTCCAGCAGATGTGCTCCTTCCCTCGCAGTGGGCTGGCAGAGGTTCATCAATGCGATGGGAAGCTGCTGCTGTCCTTGCCCAGCCACCCGGCTGCCCCCAAAACGCCCTTTTTTGCCAACAATGGCAAATTAAAGCACCTTAAACTTTAGGCACCCAGGGCAGAAGAAACAGTAGGTAGACGCAGCCTTTCCCCGGCGCCAAGCTCCGCTCAACTGCCCTTGCAATGGGACGTGGGAGCCCAGCTCTTCCCAGGGCCAGGGAAACAGGCAGCACCTCCGGAGATGTCCCGGTACGGTAAAGGATTGGTTTTAACGCCCATGGGTTTTCGGGAGCCGGGTCTGACTGGCAGGCCAGCCTCTCTTCTGCAGAGAAGGCGGGTGCTCCCACTTACCTTACGCGGCTCCAAAAATAACCGAGCACTTCCAGCAGCGCAGCCTGCTCCCAGCTGCCCCTCAAGCCGCAGGGACGTAGCAGACGCCCAGTCCCCTCCTGGGTGCAAGGTGGCTTATTTGGGCTGCCTGAAGGCAGGCATCCCACCTGGAAGCTCTGCCTGCCCCGGTGTGTCTGATCGCAGCCCTGAAGCGGGGCTGTTCCTGCAGGGATCGCTCCCAGCCCTGGGAAGAGCTAGCCACTGCCTGTTGCTGGCCAGCAAGTCCAAATAATTCGTTTTCAAGTGTTTTTCCTTGAACATGATCCACCAAGCACACCTCATGCTGCCCCAGAGTGGGCTGTTCTAGTAGCGGTCCCATCCTGCGGGTGAGGAAGCCAAGACCTGCTCTAAGGCACCTGCCTAAGGCCAGCAAAGGAGCCGGGATTAGAGGTTCAGAGCTCAAAGCTCAGCTCACCGGACTGCCTCATCTGTACCACACATGGACACGGCACGAGGTGACGCTACTGAACTCCTGAGATAGCTGTGAGACAGCTACCTACCGAGCAGTAGCTACAGGGGAAGGAAGGAGCAAGGAGGGGGGAGAGGGATAAAGCGATAGGGGAGGCAGACAAGAAGCAGGGAAAATAAAGGAGAGAGAGGAAAGCAGCGAGGTAACCCGCACATTCACCACCCCGAGTCCGCCATGGGAGTTTCTGCTTGTTTTCTCTACAGGCACGAGTCCCTGTTGGTACCGGTGCTGTGCTCGAGCAGAGCGGGCAGCCACGCATGACCCGTGTGGCCAGAGCAGAGCCTGACCTCAGGCTGGACCGTGCACGGCGTTCCGGGGAATATTTGGCTTTGGGGAGAAAAAGAGCAGGGCAAAACCAGCCCCCTCCCACCGCCAACCTCGGGCTATCCCAGAGCACCTCCTGGAGCAGCGGCAGGAAGGGGAAGGTACCGCTGGCCGTGCATCTGCGCTGCCCGAGAGCCGTGTCCGGAGCTGCCTGCTGCTACCCGGCATGGCCGTCCTGGCCAGCGTGGTTTACCCCTTACTCCCTTCCAAAGCAAACACCACGGGTGAAAATACAGCAGACGACCCACCTGGGCGGGTTCTGAACTTTCTTTGCCAGCAATTCTCATCAGCTGCAATTTCTCTGTGCTTTTGGACCTTGCTGCTCATCTACAAGCCCTTGGTTAGCGAGAGTGCAGAACTCCCCCTTCCACTGAAGCGCACATTCGTTTCCCCCACCAAAACCACCCACCGATCCACAGCACAGCTCTGCACAACAGGACATGCCATTTCACGTTAACATAATTATCTGTACCGCAACAGCATTTGGAAAGCCCAGGCTGTACAGACACTGCTCCGAATAACTGGCAATTCACCTCGACAGCCATTTATTCGTCTCTCTCTGGCGCTCACGCGATACGGCTGCCAGCCCAAAGGCAGCTTTCGCAGTTGACCCCAACGGCAGTGGTGAGGATTCAGCCGGGACCCAGATTCATACAAAAGGATGCAATAAATGAGCATGGGGGTGCAGGAACAGGAATTGTCCTTAAACAATAAACAGCCTGCTGCATGTTTAATTTTGTTTCACTACAAGCTAAATAAATGAGCTTTTTCTGAAGCAATGGCCACAGTGCACGCCGTCACCATGCCTGGGAGCCTGACAGCATCTCAAAAGCTATGTCCAGGGTGAGCTGTGGGGATTAACCAAACCCCAGGTCAGATCAGAGCAACTGGGCTGCCTTTCAGCAGAGAATTAACCCCTTATCTTGTAACCTCATCTCCCTGGGAAGTGGTGTTGGACTGTCGCGTCCCCAGATGCCATTGCCAAAGCACGGGTAACCCCCTGGATGCAGACCAACGAGCCTTATTCTTTCTTTTCTTCTCCACGTTGCATGTGGCGTATTTGCAACGGGTGAGGCCCCAGGCAGAGGAGGAGTGTGGTACGTGTGCAGCTCAGATGGCACAGGAGGAGCCGTTCCCGTGTCTGCCTTCAGACCCAAGGATGAAAAATGAATTCGGCAACCAAGCCACAATTCATCTCGGCTGGCTTAGGTCTGCCTTTACAGCCGGCATCCAAGCACAGACACCACTTAGCCTGGCCAATTTCCTGCGCTGATGCTTCACCCAAGACCCTGGCAGGAGAGGCTCATTAATTACAGAGGCTGGAATTGTCTCTCTGCTAGATAAGGGGGAAGCCAAACGCGGGTCAGCAGCTCTGTGTGCCCAGCAGAGCGATAAACTCTGCCAGTGAGTGCTGCTACAAACCAGCCCGAGCAGGGGACGACACGAGTGCTGCATGCTCAGCTAACCCCGGCCACGGGCTGCCCCAGCTCCAGCTCCAGCTGGGTGGGTGGAATATTGATGCCTTGGGGGAGGAGAGATGCTGCTGCATTCAGAACTTTATTGCCAGCTGTAGCCGGCTCGAAAAGGCTTCCTCTGCTCCCCTCGAGCTCTTTGTACCTGCTTATTTTCACCCACTCATCTGCAGGTGCTTTGCAAAGGAGGTCAGGAGCTCCGCGGAGGCACCGTGCCCCGCGGACAGCCGCAGGGACAGGACCGATACCCGCCGTGCAGCTGTGGCACATCCCCACCCCGAAGCGGGCAGGTAGGTGGGACATCACCTCCTGTACCCGAGGCCCAGCTCGGAGCCCGCAGCTTCCTCGCCCCGCGCTCGGCCGCCCCGAGCGGGTGAAGGTGCCATCGAAGCCACGCACAAACCCCCTTCCCCAGCCAGGCTTCTGATGAATCACGTTAAATGCAAAAATATCACAAAGCACCTCCCATTCCACACAATATTCTCGGAGGATAATACTCAGAGGCTCTTAATCACCTTCCTGATCCAAGAGGATGAAGCTGCCACCCCAGAAAAAGCAGGGCAAGTTTCCAGGATAAACCTCATCCTCAAATGCACATCCAGACCAGCATCCTGTCCGCCAGCCCCGCACCAGCTGGCCGTGACCTTCCCAGCAATAGCACATCTCCCCGCGCCTTCCTGTGTCCCTCTTGCCCTCCTGCCTCTCCAAACCCCTCTCCTCCACAGCCAGGAGGATTTGCTCCAAAATCCAGTCCTTCCCGGCGGAGAGGTCAGCCCCACACCTCCCCCAGTTCCTCCTTTGGTGGCCCACCCGAGCAGACCCCAAGCACAGGACCCGCAGCCTCCGCAGCCATTCAGGCAGGGGCAGCAGCTCCTGCTGGCTCTTCGCTGGAGCAAGGAGGTACCTTTACACCAGGGTGCCGATGCAACCGAAATTGCCACTTTGCTCATCGCAGGGGGCCCAGCTCCTCTGCCATTGCATCAGCGAGTCCTGCTTTATGCCCTGTGACAGCAGAACAGGGCTGCTGGCGTCTAGCGCCGCAAAGCAAACGATATCACTTCATTCCCTGCCTTTTGCTCTGCACAAAACATGCTACAGAGGCCTCAGTTATAAAATAAACAAACACAACCTCCATCTGCTGTATAGCTCTGAGCGTTTTCTTATTAACGGAGGGCGATTATAATTATTGACACAGGGGTGAATGCAGAAACGCCATCAGAAGAGCTCATATTTGAGAGCAGCTGTATCCCACATCCCAAGCCGTGGAGCATCGCGCTCCAGCTGCTTCAGGAAGATGCAAGAAGCCCTTTGCAAACACACAGGACAACCTGTCCTCACTGAAGCCTGCTCCTGGTTTCTAGTACTTAGAAATCAGCTTAAATCCCCCAGTGCAAGGTCTAAGAGCTCTTCTGCTATTTCTGTGGTCATTAATTATGACAACTGCGTCCATCGGGGCGTTACGCACTGGAAGCGCTGCAGGTACAACAGCTAATTAGCATTACGCACACCCTATCACCTCTCGGCGCCCACAGCCTCCCACCTGAGCCTCAGCTCGGCAGAAAGAGTTGCTACAGAGAAGGAAGGAGAAAGGAAAAAAAAAAAGTTATCTTGGCTCCCAGCCCAAGCCTTTCTCTTTTTAAGATGCATTTCAAGAATCTGCTGGCTGGTGACCTCCTCGAGTTACAAGGGAGCTGACCTGAGCTGGATTTAATTGAAAGCCATCGGTGGGAGCAAGAGATCGGAAAGGTCACCTTGAGGCGGCTGGGCAGGGAGCAGCCAGGAGGGCAGGAGGCGTGCGAGCAGAGAGCACCCTCCGCTGCTGTGCCAAGGAGAGCCAGAGCCTGGATTTGGGGAGTCTGGGCTCTTCAGGTCTGGGCTGGAGCGCCCTGGGCGGCTTCCCTCCGCTCCTGCCTGCTCGAGCGGGTCCAGCCCACGTACTCGGCACGCACGGAGCCTTCTGCACGGCACGTCTGAGGGCGACGCGTCGCCTCCGTACAGACCTGCACCGAGAGCGCCCGCGTCAAGGCGACAAGACCCGAAGGTCTGTCCCACAGCTCCTGGACGCAGAAGCGCATTCCAAGGTGTTTCTCCGTGGAGGTCTTCCCCCGTCCCAAGGTGTTTCTCCGCGGAGGTCTTCCCCCAGCGCTGCCAAACTTGGAGCAGACACGTCGTGTTTCTCTCTGCTCCCCCGAAGCGCACCGCTTCCCCCGCTCAGGCCAAATGCCCACCCGTTTCGTCAGCAGTCGGGCCAGCAAGACTGGGCCGAGAGCCGGGCAGGACGAGCCAGCGTCCCCCGCGGGCTCTGCTGCCGCAGGTCCTCCAACAGCTTCGCAAACCAGCGGGTCCCTCGAGCACTCGCAGCCTGCATCCCAAGACGACGTAACTCTTCCCACGACCCAGCGCTCAGACAGGAAGGCTCGTGTTCGGTTTTTGCACGGTGTTTTACATCCTGGGGTGGGGGGAAGAGCTGTTCATGGCTACAAGCAGCTCCCAGGACAGCAGTGCTGCCTGGGGATTTGCAAATTGGCTGAGCTGGGAGCAACCAGCTGCTAATCCCAGCTCCACCGCGGAGGATGCCTGTCGCCTTGGGCATGCCGCTTCACTTTCCATTTCAAAATTCTCCTGTTTTGCAATGCTTGTCTCCTGTGTGAAGTTTTTTTGGGGGGGAGGAATTTATTAGCAGAGGAAAAACAAATCCAGCATTTCACAGCAGTACTTTGCAGTAGAAAATATTGAGCAGTCTCCACATCCAAGTATTATCAATATCCTAAGCCTTTAATTCCATGAGAGACAAAACAAGATCATTGGAGAGTTTCAGTCAGTGACCCAGGACCACTATCATTCTTGTTAAATACAGCCTGCCATGGAAACATTGACCATCAAACGGCGCTTTCAGCTGCTTAGGACTTACCAGGGTATTCCCGCTCCTTTTCTCTGCAGCCCAAGTTCCCACCACCTTAAGACTTCATCACCACCTGAAAAGTTTAATTTTTAACCGTGCAACACGACCCTTCATTCCTCTCGAAATAAAGCGACGTGTGTACGCGCACACACGGCGTAAAACCAAACCCCCCCGCGGCATGCTGCGGGTTGAAAAGCTGGGGAAGACAGAGCGAAGCCTGGCCCCCAGCTTCGTCTCCACGGACGATCGGAGGCTGAGCTTTGCTGATCCCTCATCACCGCTATTTATCAACGTGTCATCGCTCCCGGTTGCCTAAACGTGAAAAAATAATCCCTTTGTTTTCCTTCTGTATATTTAAGCGCTCACCTCAGCGTCTCACCTGGCTTGTTACCAGCCTCGCCTGGCCACGGGTAGCTACAGCCTTTGGCTCCCTCACAGACCGAGATCTTTTGCTTCGATCGATCCTGCAGTGAATCCAGACCCACGGTGGGGGTGAGCTGCTGTTGGAAAGCAGAATAAGACCCATATATATATTTTTTTTTTCCCTTCAGGGTTTGGTCTGGGGTGTATAAAACAACCTAAGCAGAACCAGCTTATGCCCTGGGAACCCCTTCCCCAGCGCAGTCACGAATGCCAAGCAATGCTTCACTTGCCTGGTGAAAAAAACCCGCACGTGGTGGGTAAAAACCACGGTCTGATTGTCCGTAGTCTCGTGAGAGCCCCAGGAATGCATCCATCAGCCCAGAGCGGCATCCGCGGCAGACCCACCGGGCTGCCCAACGCACGCGGTTATCGAGGCCGGTTGCGCCACTCGACGCCTGGGAGCGGCATGAGCGGCAGCCCTGCACGGCGAGCCAAGAGCGCACCATCGCCAGCAAGGGCGCCGGCCCGCAGCGCCCGGGCAGGGGCCACCAATGGTAGCCACAGTGGCCAGCGACCGCTGAGCTGGACAGGGCAGCGCCGAGGCTAAGCCAGCCTCATCAGCAGGACCTGGCGAGGAGCAGCACAGCAAGAGGCCGGGCATGGGCACGCACCCACTTGGTAGCTTAAACGAGGACCAACAGCAAGGGATGGAGCTCAAAGGCGGCTCCAGAGGGGAGCAGGGGGCTCAGAGCGAGGCAGGCTGCGGAGCCAGGGAAACAGTCACGTCCAGACGTCCTTGTAGCTAGCCCGCGGGGGCGAGGAGCCCCCGGGAGCATCTCGGGGCTGTCCACAGTCCCTTCCCCACTGGAGTCCGACAGGCACTTGCCTTAACTTACAGCGTTACCGATACGCCTGGATCTGCCGCAGCACAAAGGGGCCTTATCCAGGAAGCGTGTCGCAAACACGAAGCTTCCAGCGTTGCAGCACTTCAAGTCATCCTCCCCTCCCAATCCCTGGGACTGGTAGTTTGTTTGTTTGCTGCAGAGCATCGTAAATATTTTTACCAGCTAGCAAACTCCTAAATCCAATTGTTTTCCGCATGAAGTGAAACCCAGCGTGCTTAATGCCCTTTCCTTCCCCTACCGTTGTTTTTTTATGCGTCCATCAAACCACAGCAACGCCAGCATGAAAGCACGAGGCGCAGGCAAGCGCCGTCCCACACTGGTCCCGACGAGCGCCCGCAGGGGCACCGAGCGCTGTCCTCTGCCGCTCACTGTGGCAGGGCAGCGCTTCGCGCCTTACCAACGCGTCTGAGAATTTGCAGAATTACGCTCTTATGAAGTATAATTATAGTAATTATTCATAAACATAATTGAGATCTGCCTGTGATTGCCGCTCTGTTTCACTCTGCAACGAGGTAAGGATGGCATACGAATGTGGACGCTGCAGCACTCATTTCTCAGACTGTCTCAATGTTGTATTTTCTCCAAAACTTCCGATTACAGCCTGAGCGCTCATTGCACCGGTGAGTTGAGCACTAAGGCGCCAAGGGAGAGCGTCAGCCTCATGCCCACACCATTAGCCTGCTGCCTCGGGAGGCAGAGGAGGGATCCCAGCCCTGCCGAGAGGAAGAGCAGCTACTCCGTCCCGCCGCAAGGCTGGGTCGCCTACGCAGAGAGAGCACCTGAATGGAAGCGCCAGCTGATGAGCCGGGTTTTACCCGGTGTCAAGCTGAGCACAGGAACACATGACAGCGGTCATCTATATCCTATGCAGGTATTTTATAGGAATACATATGATGGGAAGAAAGGTAGTCTGGAAATTTAGTCTGCAAATTTTAGAGGAGCATTTGGAGGAATTTCGGCAAGGGAAAAGGCTGAGCACTCACTGCTATCCTCCAGCAGTCGCGCTGCTTGGGCAGGACAGGGGCACTCGGGCAAGCCCGCGATTCTTCCCAGTGACCCCGCTTTCAGGGCCAGACACCCCGTCCCGCGGCAAAGGGGCACGGCGCCCAGCCCGGCGCATCCGCCGCTGCTTTACTGCTATAGAGGAAAGAGCTGTTGTTCCTCAGCACAATCGTTCAGCGCTGGAGCTGCTAAACAAATGCTCTGTGCCACGGTTATACTTTTGCGAGCATGAAACAAATAATGATGCATGGTGGTGAGGCTCTTTTAAACAGGTTATTATCTGTGTAATTGTTTTTTTTTTACAAAGATTAATAATCAGACTCTGCAGGTCAGGCATTACCACAAGATGAGTGGCTCTGACAATAAGCAGGCAGCGCCGCATTTAGCAAGGATGCTAATTGAAGCTAATTTCACTAAGTGACCTTAACAAATAGCAATTTCCCTTTAATATGACAGAGTGAATGATTTTTTTTCATTTAAGGCACAAACCCTCTATTTTTCCCCCCTTCATCATCTAACTTTGAAGCACAAACTCCTAAATGTCCTTTTATCCAGAGATTCAAAGGGCTGTGCGCAGCAAAAGCTAACCTGCGATGGTCTCTTCCATTTGTTCACATACGGGACTTTGCAGCGGCTATTGAATACGGATTCTCTCAGAAACCACACCACCGAGGCCACCCAAAGATCACGCTAGTGGAACCGCAGCGGATTTTGACCGATCCGCAAATTACCGCGTCTTGAGGGACAAACGCAGCGGGCAGAATCTGTCCGTGCCGGCCTCCTCGCACGGGGCTCTCGTTACCTTCCCTCGGCACCTTCATCTCTGCAATCGTGTTCTTTCACGTACGATCCAGGCAAACGAGAGCCAGCAAAGCTGCTCCCCCCACGCCCTTCGATCGCGATATGAAGCCAGGACTCAGTCAGGCCTTTCACCACACAGGTTCCGACTGGGCAAGAGCCCTCCACATCTACATCTGGTTTTAGATAAACAGGACCCAAATGCTCCACAATTCTGATGAATTTTGTGGAGTCTTTCAGACATACAACACTTGAGCTCGGAGAAAAATATCCAAAGTCACAGGGAAGGATACTGGAGGAACGCACAAAAACGAACAAACCCCCCCCTAATTATCACAGTCTCCTCTCAACACCGGGGTCGGTTTTCTTAAGCTGGGCTCTCAGCAAGGACAGGGAAGGAAATCACGCTAGGTCCGCAGCAGCCACCCGACTTCCCCAAGACATTTCACTAGTCCTCCCCGCGACTACAGTTAAGTGGTTCAAAAGGGCTCCTGAGCACCAAAACCATTTTCTTTTTCCTAAGCAGCCCCTCACAGGGCCCATCAGCGAATACTGTCTCCCTTTCACAGTCCTGCCAGAGGCTTTGGAAAACAGGGCATGAGCAATTCTGACAGCTTAACGAGCATATTAACAAAACCAGTCTGTGATCCACTTATTTGCATGGCTGCGACCATGGCAAGAAATATAGTAAAGAGTCAGGTACACCCACTCGAAATCGGCATTTTCATTAGGATAATCATTGCGTGAACCTCTTCTCACCAATTCTAACCCAAAGACACCTTTTTTTTAAATTTAAAAAGTTTCATTTAAATTGGACTTCTGCACCGTGCCAAAATGTAAACAAAAGAGAGATGATAGCTTGGAGGAGGACATGTCAACCACCAAAATAACTAAAATAGCAGAGAAAGTATGAAACAAATAGAAATCGAGTCAATGGCAGCAGCAGCAGCTAAACGCCCAGGCTCAGCTGGACGCAGCACCCCTCCGCGTGCCCGCTGAGAACTGGTCTCAGTTCCAGATTTGCTCTATTGCACCTTAAGGACTTTTTCCCCCTACTCTCTCATTAATGCTTCTCTGGGGTACTGGCACAATCTCTGAAGTGAAACTTAGCAAAGCATCATTCTGAATTTATCTATGGAAACTACAACAAACAGAGTCTCAACCTTGTTTCCGAACCAACGCGGTCATATCTGGGTAAGCAGCTAACTTCTCAACTTCATCTCCATCTTTAAATTCCCCTGTTTTAATATTTCTGCCAGGCTGTTAGAAGACCTACCAGGGAACAGAAAACATGGTATTGACTACTGCTGCCATTCCACTTGCGTAAGTGGGCTACAAGATTTCCAAGGAAAAGCGCGGTGTTTGAAAATGCATTTTGCTAGAAAAATTAATGGTCACAATTTTAAGATCCTATCTTAACATACTTGCACAATTCGAGTCAAAGCCGAGTATTGTGTCTACGTAGTTGTTCCTATTTATACTGGCAGCAAACAATTCATCACAGCCCTAGAAAACAATCTTTGAGGTTCTCTTCACACATGCCTACTGGCGAGCTGCTAGGCATCCGCTACAGCGTTAATCACTGGCACTTGGTCAGGCTGGCCTCCAGGGAACCACATTCCCCAGCTGAAGTGAACTTGCCCAGTTCAAAGAAGTCAGACGGAGCTTTCCCAGTCTGCCTAACTGACACACGGTCCTGAGTTTATGCTTTTCTGCACTTCAATTATTTTTCCATGAAGTTAAACCAGCAGACTGCACCAGGACGTCCTCTTTCCAGTGGAGTTTAAAATGGTCACAAAAATTAAAAGAATTATACCAGACGACTTCTTGTTTTTAATACTCTACCGCAGGAGGGTTTCTGCTAAGATATGGACCTCGGTAAAGGTTATGGTTTTGGGTTTGGTTTTTTTTTTTGGTTGGTTGGGGTTTTGTTTGTGTGGTGGGGTTTTTTTTTACCTTTTTAAATATCCTGTATGAGTTTAGCTGTATGTGCATAAGTTTATAGATCAGATTTATAAAGAACATATAAATGGTTCCCTTCCTTATCTCAACTTGCAAACAGAGATTGTACCTAATGAAATCAACACAGCAAAAGCACATCACTTAATTATGGATGAGGTCTACAGCTGTAGAAGTTTTCTCCTTCCATACTTTCATGTATCAAAATGAAAACCAACTGTCAAGACAAAAAATATAGATATGCTTATATGATATGCATTAAAGACTCATTTGTAGCAGCTTCTTTGGCACTCAAATGTCAAGAATCAGTTTTCATTTCCTCTTTAGCATTTGTTTGAAAAACCTGAGGATGTGATATGTCAAGATATTAAACCTTAATAACAACCTAAAAGGATGAGAAGAGGGAAAAAAGCCCCAAACAAATGAAAGACGGAGGTCTTTTCAATAAGCCCAAGCAACTTCATGTGTTATTTCACTTAAAGATAAAATCCTTAATATAAAACAAACCCACAATATCACAAATATAGCAAAAGCCTTTTTTTTTTTTCAAATCCCACTTAATTTAACATTAAGCCCCCAGTTCAGATTAACATGAAATTGTCCAAAGGCCAAGGGGGTGAAATGAACGGGGTGCAGTCTCAGGGCTGGTAAATGCTGATAGAAAGATTAGGAGATGGAATCATACATGGATGTCAGCATTACTATACCAAAAACGCTGGCCAAACCAACAATTGTGTATAGCTGGGTCGATTTTTCACCTCCTGACAAATCAAAGAAATTGGAATAAGTGAAAAGCAATCGTATTATCATCAGCTTGAATAACTGAGAACTGTCTCTTCAGATAAAGTGTCAAAAACCACACTTATATAGTTAATAGTGAAAAAAAATCTGCTATCCGTGATGCAGTTTTGAGAATTTCATGATTTCTTGTAAAACTTGTCACAGAACAATAATGCCTCACTTTTATGACCCAATAAATAGTTCTGAACAGCCTTCTAACGTTATCTGATATTGAGTCAGACCAAGCAGAACAGAGAAAAAAAAGAGTAAAGCATCAGATTCACAGAGGTACTGAAAATCCACAAGTCCTAGGTCATTAATATCCCTGAAATGTCTCAAAATGCTTTTTGAAACTACATGAACTTAGCAATGTTCTTTAATTTCTAATAAAATAATTTATATAATTCTTACATGGCAGATGAACAACAAAGAAGTTCATCATTAAAAGGAATCAATTTTAAAAGCAACCTCAAGAGAGCAATAACCTAGCTACAATTAAATGGCATGGGTTTAAAAGCAGTTATAAGTTACTCATCACCACAAGACCCAAGAATCATTTTTCACCCCCGTGTACTGTAAGACAAAGTCGTTGCTTGTGAAGTCCCAAGTCTTTCTTCTCTGTTGATATACAGGGGAGAACACGTCCCAGGAAGAGCTCGGAGACAAAAGTCAGTAATTCCCCATCTTAAAAGCAGCTCTTTATCCCTTCTGGTACTTGGGAGAAAGCCCAGCGTGTAGCAACAAGAGAATTCTAGTCACTGGCAGCGTCCTATCATCTCTACCTTTTACAGTGCTCAGTATATGAAAACAGTATGCTTTAAATTACAGGATAATAGGAGTGGGTAGGAGAGAGGCATTAGAGTGTTGCTAGTCACCCTAATCATATATATTGATTGAATACCAAATGCTTTTTCAGTTTGTCTGACAGATTGGAATGGCTTCGGCAACCCCTCGCTCAAATGTGCGTTCCGTCTCATTTTCTTTTACATCATTCATTAAATCCCCATGGAACATACAAGGCTTTCTTTCCTGGCTGTCCTCACAGATTTCTTTGCTTGCCAAATGTTCAGGTGCCCTCTCATCCTCCCATTAACACCTTACTGATCTTGCAGCAAAAACCTGCAGTGAATTTAAAAATCCCTTTCTTTATGCCTGTAAAATAACCCCCTCTGCTGTTTTACTGTGCACGAAGAGGGCTGTGCTCCATGGGAGCGCGAGAGTGACAGCAAATGTCACAGGAGATACCATGCTCCCTCACAGAGTTTGACCTTGGGTACACCTACGGAGTTATGACATGCAGGAGCTACCCACACACACACACCAGGTTGACTTTTTTTTTTACTTGTCTTTAAAGATAAGACATTAACATTCTGACTGTGCATAAAAAAAGGTTGGCGAAGGGTACTTTTCTCAAAATAGCTACGTGGAGTGTCTAAAAACACCTTCTCGGTGTTCCATACCTACTCTCGGCTGCACCTTGTTTGCCTGCTAGACAGAAACGTATCTGCAAGCACTACAGAGTCATGTAGACAGATAAAAATCAAGGTGAGTTGCATTCACTGCCTGTATTATATCACCTATAACAGTTTTGGATTAAAACTTAGTTACTATGCCAGTATCCTTGGTTTTGCACTTGGCAGAATAAGATTACAGTACAGTCTTCCCAAAATACACTGACTGAAATAACTCACGCCAAGCATTTCAGGTATTTTTAGACTCTGCAGTAGAATAAACACTGCGAGATTGTTCTTACAGTTCACATTCCGAGTCTATTTGTACTTCTAAAAGTTATATCTTAAGACAATGCTCCCATCACAGATTACAATGAAAATTTCACTGAGCTCAAAAGCACTATGGGGGAATCTGGGAACGGAGCCGTGTCTTATGGTCCTTCATATAGCATTACCCTGAGAAAGTTTCAGCAGTTATGCCAACACAGTTCAATTTTGAGATGCTGAACCAAGAGACTGGTTTCAGTTATCAATACTTCAGAAACCCTTAAGATGGCTAAGGGTAGCTTCTTCATTTCTTGCAAAATCTTCCGTGTCACAATACAACCTGATTCACTTTCTTAAACAAAAAAAAAATCCCTTGCATCTGATAAAATTTAAGCATGTGAAATATGTTAACAAACAAATGGTTGGGGAAACAAGGAACCTGGTGATACAGAATAAGGTGGCCACATTTCCCACAGAAATACTTCTACATACCTAATTGTTGAAAAAGCCAATGGCAGATTGATTTCCCAGTTGTGCAGACACACTCTGTGATATAATGTACCTTATAAAAATATCATTCATTCAATACAAGAATTCAAGTGTCTGCAGAACTAGAATATAGGAAAAATAATTTACAGGGAAAACATGAAACTGTAATTCCATAGTGCATGGCAGAGTGAAGTTAGGCAATTACATTCTGAAACGTGTGTCTTGGAACAGACTTGTTCAATACATAGATCTCTACATTTCCTTCCATTTCTAATATAGGATTTTTAAGAACATGCATACCATGCTCAGTTGATTAAAGCAAGAAAAAAGCCTTTCAGATTTGGCACTTTTTTCCTCTCACGTTTCACGTTCAGCCAGACTGTTGGTGATTTAATAGCAGCTTCCTCCATCTTAACCTCTGCAGCAACTTGATCTTTTCACCTTCTCGCATCACTTCACAACCCATGTGCTTTTCCTTACGTTGGACTAGGCACGTATCTAGATCAAATGCTGCTGTAGTCCGAGCCACGGGCAACAAGAGCTGCTGCTGCTTCCCACTCCACTGTGAAGAAGGTAATTGTCCCAAAGAAGCCCACAACCACCATGATCAGGAGTTGCCACTGCAGGAGGAGGTAGTTGCTGTAGAAATACGCAACTGCAGCACAGATGGACTGAGAGAAAAGACGCAATGTAAAAAGATTATCAGTGGAGATATCCAGGCTATTGTTTCTATACAAGGATTATCAAACTGGCATACACACAGTTGAAGACACAACTCTCAGTAATATGCTTCTGTAGAAGATATATAATCTTAAAGCTTCATTATACCTCAACATATGTCTTAATACGAAATACAACAGATGTAATTTTTGCTTGTTATTCAAATAGTGTTCACTGCAGAAAGCGAACACTACTCAAAATGTTTGTAGCATCACAAGCGCAGTTCTCTGGTATTTGAAAACAGTTTGTCTAGAATTTACAAACGTGTCAAGCTATTTCCAGTTTTACAGCATCACAAACTCTTCTAGATGAAAATAGCCAGAGGCTTTGACAAGCAGCGTTGCTTACTTGCAATCTATCCTTTTTAAAGGTAAAATTTTCATTAGAGCTTGTATAAAGAATCTTTATAGTCCGTGTCTATCTCAAATTCTTGCATCACTGAGAATTATATAAAAATGGAGCACTGCATAAGGAAAAACGTCTTTCTGAAGCAAGCGGCTGGCATCTTCTAAACTAGACACAGCCTGACCTCCGCTTCCAGCACTGGCTCGCTATTGGTGTGACCATGCATGAACAGTGTCCATACTCTGCACCACCGTTTTTCTACCCAGACCTCTGATCAACATCAATCTTGACCTGGGAAGTTTAGTACCAAACAAGATTAGTGCCTGTGAGTGAGGTGATCTATCCAAAATACAGCAGTTGTATTCTCATTGTCTGAAGACTTTTCATCGAGTCTCCACCTAGCATAGATTAATTTATTTTGGCATTCTGACAACTCAAGGACAGATAAACATTACTTAACTCTTTGTCTGCACACCCACCTGGTAACTTCCAGTGATATGGTACAACATTCACAAACTCTTCAACTATTACACACTTGTTTCCTTTTGACTCATCACCCTCTGTCTAAGACTTTAAGTTAGTTCAGTAAATGATTATTTAATGAAAATCAAGTCTGGTTAACTGTTAAAGTTTGTTAAAGTTTGTTAAAGACAAACTGCCTTTTGTCTTTAAACTACAATTCCCAATACTTCTAACTTCCCTCAAAACTTATAAGTAATAGCAGTTCAATTATATAATCACAACAAGCTAGACTATCAAGCTACTCCTACCTAAAAAGTTTTTTTGCTCCTGTGAAAGATAAAAAACCAGGCTGAAATCCTTTGCAGAAACACAATAATTTTTCTCAGCTCATTAAAAAACCCAGCCCAGTATTTCAGTAACATTCCAGTGGTCATACTTGCAAAAGGCTGCGTCACACAATACCTGAACAAACTTAAAGATGGCAAAGGCAGGAGCACTGTCTTCCGAATACAGGAATCCTAAAATACTGAGGAGCTGGGTGTTGAAGCAGCTGTCCCCCAGGCCCAGCAGGAAGCTGCAGAATATGGCCACCTCTTTGCTGAAGGAGAAAGCGAATCAAATTAAAAAACCATTCGTTCAAACAGCTTATACATCTATAAACTATTTTTGGCAGACTTATTTGGAAAGCGGGAATGGAAGAAAGCTATCAAACTTTAAATTTCACTGGAAAAGAACTGGCAATGCTTGGCTTGGCAAAAAGCATAGTTTAACTGGGTTTTAATGTCTTGACTGCTAAGACTTCTGTTACTGTTACCTGCAGTCAATTCTGCACTGAATTAGAACTGCTAGAACAACTCATTTTGGTGCTTGGAGCCACAAAACCCACACGGCAGTGATTAAAAGCTGAGACGCACATGGTGAGTTTATAAAAACTGCAGTAGTATTAGAGAAACACCAATTCATTTTACAGAAAAAAATACTCCAGTTAAATAAAGAACAGTCACCAGCACAGGCACAAATGCTTATAATTGCAAGTTAGCCGCTGTGTCTGCACAAACTGACAACACTGTATTTTCACACAAATTGGCAAAAAATACACCCCAAAAGAAAGTTGCAGTGATGAGATAAGAAAGCTCCCTATATTATTCCCCTGACACTGAGTGGTACGAGAGGCATGGCTGCAGTTAGATCAAGTGGACTTTGACCATTCAAAGACTTTGGAAACCAGTGCAACAGTGCAAGGCTGGTGCTCCCTGCTGCAGCAGAACTGAGCCCAGTGCTGTTTTAAAATAAACTGAACTCCTGACACCTGGTACAATAGTTGCTGGTCTCAC